>PHNY01034287.1:27942-41930 GCA_003724115.2 Anethum foeniculum | reverse complement strand
AGCTCGAGCCGAGCCGAGTCGAGCCGAGCTCGAGCCGAGCTCGAGCCGAGCACTCCAAAACTCGGCTCGAGCTCGTTTTGCTTAACGAACACATTTATGTGTTCGAGCTCGAGCTCGAGTTTATGAACGAGCCGAGCCGAACGAGCTCTTAACGAGCCGAGCTCGAGCTTGTTCACGAACAGCTCTGTTCGTGAACAGCCCTACTTTTAAAGTTAATCTCTTTTGCACAGTTCGGGTTTAGAAAAATTTGTTAATTTGACACAGTCATTCGTTTTATTTATGAAAAATCCTAATTGGGCCCATTGCACTATTGAGCACTGACTCGGGAGCATATCGGATTAGCCGGTGTTCACAATCTTAGTTCTACAATGCGGTACATGAGTGTAACGAAAACAATGAATTTTGATTTTGAGAGAATAGTTCTCCAATGCTGTATATGAAATACTAATTTCAATGAATTTTGATTTTGAAATATTAACCGATACACTTGATCTTTCTATTTCGAAGGGGTAAAGTTGATGTTTAACTGTTGCACCAAATAAAGGCCAAGACATACTAAAAACCATTTAATTTATATTCTATTAATCCTTATATTAAAAAAGTAGGATCTTAGGCAACATTTGAAGAAAACTTAGTTTATTTTAGAGCCCAGCACGTCGTATTCGAATATTGCGCCAGCAACAAACTCATTTGATAAAAAGACTCAACTGCTGCTGTGAGGAGGTGAGTACCTTTACGTAGAGTCGTATACAATTACCTTGGATCAAACTATGAAAATATGTAAAAACAAATTATTACAGATTAATGTATTTCAGAAATTATGGTTAAAATACACTAGAAACTCTCATGCTTGAAAACTCTTTAAGCTAACAACACTCTTCTCCCAAAGATATTATGTTTGATATTACAGTTAAACATCTATTGATGAGTATTTTTAAGACCGGAAAATTTTATTCATTCATCGAGATCATAATATGTCATCTTTTTTTATACCAAGACCGAATATAATATTCATTTGACAAAATGATTTATTTATCAAATATTTGTTTATCGTGATTCTACAGCTCAACGACAAATAGTTGCAAATAATTCAGGTTACTAGCTTATGAGAGACTGACATATTTGCTCATGGTTTATGGTAGTAATAAAAATCCTTGCAGGTGAAATACTTAAATGCGAACCTCGTTACCTCCTCCCCAACTCCCCAATTTGATACATAACCACTCATGTTTTGTTCCATATTTTTGGCAGAACACAACCCTGATCAAATTCCATTGATTATTGTGTTTTACATAACTGTGTCTGCAGGGGTGTTTGGCTCAGCATTTCCTGTACCAATTTTTAAACACAACTGTTTGCACATTAATGACTGGACTTCCACAGTTGCCCTCGATCAATTATTTACAGTGCACAGGGTAAACTGAGAAGGGCCCAGGAAAGACTATCAGTGTGCTTTACAAAAATGTTCAAAACTATAAAATTTCAAAGTAAGCTGTTAAACCAGTTTTTTGCGTCAGCTACTGACAACCTACCAACAAAGTATATGAAGATATGTTCATAATAGCTTAAATTGTAGAACTAATCACTCAGCTTTACAAAGAAGGGTTACTTTGTTTAATCAGACTATCTTATCTTTCTTCTTTATACTGAAGAATATCAACAAAGAATCACTTACTTTTCGACATCACAACTTACTGGGAATCAACTCCTCCATAGAGCGTTTTAGTTGCCAGTTTGCTGCAAGAATGAAGAAACCTTGTTTATTTAGGAGGGAAGCTTCTATTCTTCGTCGAAGCGCAAACTTTCAATTCCCTTGAGAGAGGTTTCGTAGTTCTTTGTACTTGAATTATTTTTTCCGGATGATGTATACTTTGGATCCGAGGACCTACCAAGAGGTGAACTTCTTTGTCCACTTGAGGTTTTCTGCATTGTTCCTGGGCTTGCATCAGTAGTGCGAGAATGAGTAGGGTCTGACTCCTTCCCAAGGTTAAATGTTTCACGGCCACTGGATACAGCAGATCGCCTAAATGAGCCACTTGACCGACCCAAAATATTGGAACTGGCTGCCTGCAGTCACATAAATATTCATTACAGAATGACAGTATGTATATCCTGTAGTACAAGCCAGATCACCATCAGCAATAATACAATAATGGAAACTTGCAAAATACAATTATCATGTCTCTGCTATATAGATAGCCAATTCCGCATATTGCAAACCAACAAGAACTGACTTGTCCTAATCAGTAATAATAAAGTTGCAGACTGCTATTCTTTTAAGTAATGTTTAGAAAGAGCAATATCTTGATTCCAAGATGCTGTGTTATTTAAAGGATACATGGACAGAGATTTTTACCAAAGGAGTAACTTGTGCCAAACTGACTTCACACTGCAATACCTTAATATATACTATTAAACACTAGGGGAATATTTTACTGTAAAAAGTTTTTTTTTTTTTTTTTTAAATCTCCCAACAAGGTCAAAAGTTATGATCCATATACTAATGGCGGTACATGATTACTAAACAAGCACAAATGAATAAAGGTACAATTTCTTATGGAAACATCAAATCAAAATTATATTAATTCAGGTTAAATACACAAGGGAAAAGAACATGCACTAACAGGGTTCATTAGCTACGGCCAGCAAGGAAGAGTTTCAAGTGATAAAACCTAGTTTAAAAAATTATTTCCAGGACCTATCTACATTCTCTTCTGAAAACAACTCACACGGTAGCCCACCACCATAACTCATCACCGAACAAAATAAGATGATGATTGTGATAATAAAGAAAATAACAAATTGATTATAAAAACTAATAAGAGCTGTTATTACTTATTAGGCATTGTTCTAGGTACACATAAAGAAAAGAAAACCATCCATTTGCAGAACTTCAAAATAAAGATACACGATGAGAGATAGCTGCCAATAGATAACCAAGACTAGTGCGACTTACTGTAGCATCCTTGCTCACAGTTGAATCATTCGCAACAGGACTCTTCTGCTTAGATAAGCTTTCCCTATTCAAACCTTGTGCGGAAGCTCTTGTATGAGAACAATCAACTGCAGTCAATCCCGGTGGTCTCATGTCTTCAACTGCATTCAGTGCATTTCGTACCACATCTAAACCACAAAAAAACCAAGAAAGTCTTCAAATGCAGGACTTAGTTATATTGGCTTAGTTTGCAGCACATTAAAGCTTGTTAGGTTTCATAAATCACATAAACACAGCTAAGTAAAATACAAGGGTTAATTTAATCTAAGGGTTAATATAAGCTTGTTAGGTTTCATAGGTCAACTAATACAAGGGTTAATTGAGATTAAATTTTTAAGTAAAATGCAGAGTGCAGAACATTACCAGGTCGTAGGTCACCACTGGGTATAGCAGGCGGAATCCCAGAACTTGGTCCAGCACTTGGCCCCTAAAACAGGGACAGGTTTATTTAGTAGGTCAATACATTAGATTAATAGAGGCATACTAAGACAATTAAATCACTTACAAGCACCCTTGAAGGAGGAGCCGCCATCTGCGACTGCTGATACTTCAATATGGTCCAATCAAAAACATAATCAAACTGAAATCCTGCAACCAAGTAGGATATAAAATATTTTTATTTTACTTCATCCTCCAAAAAGCTACTGAGCAAGCAGAGGATATGCTTTGCATTATATATAAGACTATAAACAACATATGGTCAGAGTTTCAGACCTTCCCGGATGAAGAGCTCGCGGAATATTCTCTTCAAATAAGCATAGTCTGGTTTATCTTCAAAACGCAGTGAACGACAGTAATGGAAATAGGATGCAAATTCTGTCGGATAACCTCGGCACAGTGACTAAAAAAACCAGAGATGCAGACCATCATGCTGTGCTTGATCAAGGAAAACGAGCACAAGAACAAAAATTAATTTACTAGTAATAATACCTCAATAGATGTGGAAACTTTCTTTTCACTAATTTTTTCATACTTCTGCTTCTTATTTCCAGCTTTCAATCCCTGCCAAGGAAGACTACACATGCAATTGATGGGTTTAATAAGGTATGCTACGAAGGAAATATACAACTAGATAAAGAAGAATACACAATCATACCTTCCTCTTATAAAGTACATAAGAACGTATCCAAGAGATTCAAGATCATCCCTCCTGCTCTGTTCTATACAATATAAACAAAAAAAGTACAGCAGTTAGATTATTATTATTATTTTTTTTTGCTAAGCCAGTCAGATTATTAATAACTCCCTTCAATTAAATGCAATACACTAGTAGATTATAGACAGCCCAACAAGCATACCAATTCCAAGATGGGTGTTCATGCTAGCATATCTTGCAGTTCCGGTCAAGTTCTTGTTCTCCCTGCAATTTTGTCACATAAGGTGATAAAATGCATTTCCAAGGAATCGATATTAATATATCTATGCACAGTATATTGGGGAGCATCTGTAATAAAACCATGCAGTCATTGTGCAACAATATACCAATATAATATTTTCTTAAATTTAGGAGATTTCTCATGATACCGCATTGCCTCTGCATATTGTATAAAGAGTTGTTTAAATACTTTCAAACTTTTTTATACAACATGGACCAAGAAACAGTCCGTCCATGTTGTATCCAAAGAATTACTCATAACACGATTAAACTAAGGGACTCTGTAAGACTCTAGGTGTTCCAAGGACCAACTACAATCTACCAGATATTATGACATCTAGATATTAGAGTTTTAGCTTCCTGAGATTATAGTTTCAACAAGAAGTGTTTGAAAACAGCTACCCGCCTTCATTAATTAAACTACACTAATCACCTCATACTCACACTAGGTTACACGTCTATGGGCGAAGTATTTGTCGACAAGAGAATATTAAAGGTTACGCACCTATATGGTATGTGCTGGTGTGTTGAAGAATCTCTAAATTTCTTTGCCAGGCCAAAGTCTATTATATAAACCTGCACTAAGAGCAAAAGAAGTGTAAGCTCTCCAATGCTTGGCAGGAAAAAGATGTCACACGTAATAGCATATTACATGTCAATAAATCAGAGACCTGATTTGCACGCCGTCCTAAACCCATGAGGAAATTATCCGGCTTAATATCTCGATGTAGAAATGATTTAGTGTGAACAAATTCAACACGATTGATCTGAAAAAAGTCATTCATGGCATATACAAAATTAGAACACATTTAGCTTTACAATAGCCTATACATTTATATTCATATCAATTTAGAGCTTGCCATTTGATCAGCAAGCATTAAGACTGTCTTCAGAGAAAGTTTTCTACTGCAAAAATTGAATAGATCTTCAAGACTAGGCCCTAGCAAATCCATCACTAAAACATTATAGTCTCCCTCCACGCCAAACCACCTCACATTTGGAATTCCAGCTGAAAAAGTTTAAGTCGTTCCAGTTAGATACAAGACATATATAAAACAATTAATAAAGGATAAACAACCCATCAATTAGTAACTAAAAAGAATAAAGAGTAGTAGCTCATTACTTCCGCCCTGAAGAATCCTGTATAATTTTGACTCGTACAACAACTGAGGATGCTTTGTCTTTATATTCTCCTACATAAACCAGAGCAAAAGATCAGTACCCTACATTCAGTTTCCTCCAAATACATTGCATAGTCACTTAATACAGACACAAATTTAAAAGTTCACCACAATCAAAAACTCAAAACGAAACTACTTCTACTGTATTATCCACTTAATTCTGCACAATTATCCTCACTGTATACCAAGTCCAACTAACGTTTACATAACCGAAAATCTAACGTGCACTGTATCACTCCTACTAAGCACATCATTTCTCGACTCATCTCAACTCCAATTAACTAACACTCCTCTACTCATCACAACATCAACGAACTTAATTTTCTTAATCGATCACATCACTCAAACACACATCTACACACTTTTCATTTACACAATTACGCTTCAATTTCAAGAACTCGATCACATAAACACTCAAACACGAGTAAATACACTCTTTATCTACACAATTACGCTTCAATTTCATAATTCTTCTTAATCTACTTACTCAACTAGTACGCAATCAATTCAAACTTGCTTCAACAACAAGTACACAAAACAAATAATAAAAAAATCATTAAAATAATCAAAAAAATCTTTAAAAAAATCTTAAAAACTCACAAGCTTAATCGCAACTTCTTCATTCGTCTGAATATTAGTACCTGCAATAACAAGATTACAAAAACAACAAATTAAACAATAATAAACTCAAAAAAACGCGAAAAAATGGCGAAATATTAAAGAACAGACCGAGATAGATCTCGCCGAACGATCCGCTACCGATCTTGCGACCGAGACGGAACTTATTTCCGACACGAGGCTCCATGAAACCCTAGAAATTGAGCGATTGTGAAAAGCTAGGGTTAGGTTGAGAGAGAGAGAGAGAGAGAGAGATGAGTAGTAGATTCTCTCTCTCTATATCTAATAGATTATTGAGAGTGTTTGTGTGTATATTTGTTTGAGTAATCACGCGTTGGTCGTACGCGTAGGAAAGTGTGAGTGTTTTTATCACAAGATTAGCAGCACGTGATCTTGGTTATCTACTCTTTTAATTACGTGTTTTTGTGTTTCTGGAGAGTTACTTCATTTTTTTTTGTGATTTTTTTAGTGTCGAATTGATTCTCGAATTTTTTTTTAATCACATGGCACGATATTTATCACGTTTTAGTTTGAAAATTTGGAATGCATATTTAAACATGCGGGTCTCTATTATCATACACATTTCAAATCAAATGATAAATTTTAAATGACATAAATTTTTGTTTCAAATTCTTAAAATGTTTATACTTATATTTGTATAAACATAGGAATGTCCTGTATTTCAAATAAAATTTAAATATAAATTCACAAATAATTTATTTGATCAAATTCAGAATTTCATATAAAATTCAGGTTAACGGTATTGGGGAAAAAAATGGCTTTTGGAAGCCAATTCGGTTTTAACTAACATTTTTCTTTTAAATATAAATTGATGGGTTTCATTTTTATTGGTAGAGGTGAGTTAGAAGTCACTCCTCTAATTTTATAAGTTTTTACATATAATGAAATGATTGGATGTGATATTTTTAGATTTTTTCATAGAAAATTTAAGCAAGAAAATGAAATTTCATTTAGTATAAGGTCCAAATTTAACTTGACAATTACCGAAAAGAGTTTGGTCACGAGTTATTTGAATATTTTTTATACTAGAGTTTCATAATTAATTATTTTATATTAAAATTTAAAGTTTGCTTCTAGTTCTATATTATAGTTGTTTTTTAAGAAATCACTTCAAACTTAATGGATAGCCAATGCTAAAGATTTGAGTATTTCTTCTGAAACTGATTTGCAATTGAAATTTTCTTTAGCTGAGAAGTACAGCTCTAATAGTACAAAGGACAAAGTTAAACAGCCACACCATGATCTAGTTAATTTTTACACCAATAATAAATCTCAATCATAAAGACATAATTATACATAGAAAGATGTTAAATTGTACTCCTACATAAACTACATTATCAAGGGGTGAAGAAGCTAGAGCCACACTTGCACTTCCACCCCTCAGGTTCATAATTAGCAAACTGGAGTTGTAATTGTTGAGTATTGGTTGGCACTTGAATGGCAATGCATGGGTTGCATTTCCCACATCTGTGATCACAGTTTGGTGGTCTTGAACCAAGTCTACTCATCCCTAGTTTGTATGCCTTCTCTTCTTCTGTCTCCATTTTCACTACTCCCCTCCTCTCATTCCCCTGAAACTACAAAAACATATATTGACATTAAAAGACAAGTAATTTTAACGAACGAGGGAGATACCGCTACAACAAAAGGCCGTCGTAACTAAATTTATTATTGCATTAGTATATAAATAAACAAGTTCAACATCATGCAATGTAGAGTAAGGATATAAGGAGATACTTGTTTTGAGTGAAAGGTAACTTCAGAAGGCTGCATGCTCTGGCCTGTGACTAATCACAAAAGTTGATATATATTCAATAAGTGTTAGTTTAAGTTAGTTTATGACTAGTGAAAGGAGAGATAATATTGGATAATGTAATGGATATCAGTTAACTCACCTTTGTGTTGAAGAGGAGCATTATGATCCAAGGGTGAAAAGGGCTGAACTGCTGCAACAAACCAACTTATAATATGCAAAGTAACTATTAAAAAGGTGTAAAAACTTCTCTTCATCATCAATATATGCCCACAGACAACTGTTATATTATCTCAAGAAGAAAAAGAATGCTCTCAATCACTCAAACTTCAACTGATAAAAGGTAAGGCTTTTTTGTGGTGAAAAGGGTAGTTTCTACAGAGAACAAACAAGTAAACCAACAACATTTAATCATGTGTATATATATAAGTCTTGTGTATGTTATGTGGCATTGTGGCATCAGTCATCTGTGGTGAGATTTTATTGTTTGACATTAAGTGATTCTGCTTTCATGTCAAAAGTCTCAAGTTGCACTGTTTTGACCAGTCACTTTAGAGTTGCTTATAGCTACACATCAATAAGTGTACTAGAGCAAGGACATAGGGTGAATTTCCATTGTTTTTTTTACCTTCTATCAGATCTAGCTAGCACTACACATGCAATAAAACAGAAGTTACTGCATTGAAATCTCTCTGTTTCTACAGCTCTCCTACTTTACTATTTTAAGATGATCAAATTTTTACTGTAAAGTAGTAAAAATCACATTCACATTGTTGATAGTACTATTCTGGGGAAAGCCTGAAGAATGTCTGAGTACCAAGTAGTACTCCCTATCTATGATAGCCTTTTTTCTGAAACTGCAAAAAGCAAGTACTCCCTCCGTCCCTAAATACATGTCCATTTTGACTTTTGACTAGTCAAATTGACTTTATTTTGACTAAGATTTTCATATATTATATAATTACAAAAATTAGAATAAGTTATATCATTAAAAAGAGCATGTTATCTATTTTAATATGTAACTTTTAATTCTTTCAAATAATAAATAAATAATTTGTAATGTATAGTCAAAGATTGGTCAATTTAACTCCTAGAAAAGTAAAATGGACATGTAAATAGGGACGGAGGGAGTATCTTCCATATATGTACACAAATGTGATAGATACAGAGATGGTACTTGTGGTTGGTTTTTACATACATGACAACTTTACATTCACAGATAGGATTACCAATTCTGCATTGAGTAAAAAAATTATTCTCTCTATCCCATTTAATTCTCTATATTACTTTTTGACAAGTTTTTAAGACTCATTTAAAATATAGTTACATAACTTTAAAGAAAAATCTGTTTAAACTTTTATTCAGAAAAAAAAATTAAAAAAAAGTTATAGAACAGCAAGTTATAGGAGTCTCGAAATGCGTGCAAACAGTGAACGTAGAAAACCTATTGGGACGGAGGGAGTATGATTTATCAGTAATAACAATCCATGGTAGTTCAATTCTTCTCCCGAAAGTGCAGGGGGGAGAGACGAGAGTTAATGGCAAGACAACTTCTCCTGATTTCCAATAAATGATCATTTCCTAGAAAGAAAGGCTTGGGAAACATGCTTAGCTTTGACCATGTAGAAAAATTCAAAATTGTGCTTGGAACTTATTTATGACAATGGGTTTGAGGAAATGGCAGAAAAAAACAAAGCAACCATGATGAAAGGTTTGATGGAAAGCTTATGCTTCTACTAGTGATACAGCATGAAGAGAACAGTTTTGGCTTTTAAATATGGTTAATGCACGAAAAAAAAGAGTAAATATGGATCAATATCGGCAACTGAGCTTTAATACGTGGGAACGACGAATAATCTAAAACACTTGAAAGTCTTCAGAGACTTCTAATATATATGAACTAAGGAAGTAATACAAAAACAAATTTATCAAACATATTTCTTGCCTAAAGAAGGTTGTACTTGGTGCATCAATTCTTTATTTGTTTCGTTTTTGAGAAGGTATTTCTATGAAAATAGTACAAGTAAAATTGTGACAATTGTAACAATACCACGCTCCAAATAATGATAATGCGAGAGCCTTGTACAAAGAGTACACGACTTTGTTTTGTTCTTACACAAATTATAAGAGCAATAAATTCAGATGCTGGTTATGTATAAATGTTAGAATTGTCACCAAGGTAGGGTTAAAGGAGTAAACTCTGGCATTTTGTAGCCATAGACAGACCAGCAGTTCAAGAAAAATGAATTTAAGAGACCCCTAAAGGTAATAGACTGCAAAATGAATAGAGTGGGGAATGAAACTCTGAAAGGAAGTGATGACTGCTGACTTCTGGGTAAAGATAAGAACTTTCTTATCAAATCAACACTTCTGCTTCTGCAACAAGACAAGTTATACATTGATGTGTTTTGAAATGGTGCATTGGTAAATAGCCCTCTGGATTTTGATGTAGTAAATACTTACTGTCACTTTTCTTTCACTCTAGCTGTGTGACCTGTGAGGTCTATTTAGCAGTACAGTTACTGTTGTGACTTTTGACTAGGTGAAAATAACTTCTCAGTAGCCTAATTTCACCTATATTAGATGCAGACAAAATGACCAGAATTGTTACCTACAGAATATTTTTTAATTTCTGATTCAAAAATCTAAGAAACTATCAGAGTATTAGATACTACTCTATCATAATTTCCTGAAACGTTATTTTAGTAGCAAAAGGAGAAGTGCAAGCACATATTCTTAACATCATTATTTATTTATTTATTGCAAATTTGATGCCAGTCATCAAAATGCTCGAATATATCTAGAATCTTTTCGATATTAAGAATATTGTATACTCTAGAATTGGAGTAACGTTAAAATTGTAAGTTCTATTGGTCGTGTCGTGTATACTCATCTATGCAATTGATGGTAAAAAAAAAATTGTCAATTCTTCTAGGGCAAAATATTTTTATCATTTCCGGAAAATCTCTAATGTATTCTGTTTAGCAAATATGAACCATTTTTTTATTATTATATCCGGCCGAGACGATCATCTGAATGAGCCAAATCTCCAAGAGTTTAGTAGTAAGAACAATTTATTTTATATCGAATTTGAATTTCATCAAATTACAAATACATCTATAAGAAATAATTGAATGAAAGAAAGCTGTTACAGAAATGCAAAACTGAGAATAGAGAAAGTAAAAAGATTGTGCAAATTTCTGGAATTAAGGAAATTCAAGTTAGTGCCACCATGTTATGCCTCAAACCTCAGTTCCATCTTTGAAGGAACACTGAAGCTGCACCAACTGGAGGACTTTCTGTGCCATGACAGTTTCTCACTTGCCCAAGTCAAAAGTTAGTTGGATGCAATAGGAGTTCTAGGACTGGGGAGTCCCATGCAAGAAAGCCCAGGAGATAGCCGGACCTTTGGACTTGGCCTTGGTGAGGGGATGGGACCATAGTTTCCATAACCAGGTCCGGAAGCCACTCGAGGGGATAGATTAACTTGTTCTAGAGCTTGGAACTGTAATTCCATAGGATAGTCGCGAACGCAACCAATCCGTGGTCCAGCTCCTGAAGTCCACTTGCATGATAGGCGTCTGGCCATGCTGAACATTGGTTCCTCTAAATCAACAGCATCTGTTTTCTTAGTTGGAGCATTAACATCAGATTCATTTTTATCTTCTGGCTGAGTGGTTGTAATTGATGACTTTGACATCGATTCGTTATTCTCAATATTAGATGACAAGTAGTCATCATCCGTTGCACACCTCTGTTCCAACAAAGAATAAATACCCATCAGTATTTTGTTGCGGATCTTATCATCAAAAGCTCAAAGTGGTCTAATGACAATAAATTAATCTACAAGCTGCAACTACATAAAATAGTATAACTACTTTTATAAAAGCATCGAATGTTTATAGATTTATTTTAATGATACCTTCACATTTGCAAGATCGACATGGTGTTCCTCCAGGAAGCTAATGAATTCCCTAAAGTTCTCTTCGGTTGGGAGGTAGTGACCGCTGTAAGGCCATATAGCCTGTAAATGTATACCAACATAAACGATCAAAATCACAAATCCTAGTGTACTCCACATTTTTAGTATCCACTTAAATTAGATATTTAGATGTTTATATTTAAATTAAAACAGATATAAAGGTACCTCAAGAACACCACCATGTGCAACTAATCTTCCAGCTGCTATGGTTGCACCGCCAGAGAGGAAACTAGAATGTTGGAACACGCCTTTTTTCTTCTGACCGATGTACAATTTCCTGGATGTGCTAAGAACAAATATCCACTTGGAACCCTCAATGCTGTCGACAAATAGGCCACTTTGTCTGTACAGAAGTTTCCCATCTTCAACAATCACTTCATATGTTTCTCTCTCAATCTGATAACAGATATCGTAAAGTTAGTAACATTTCGCCTGCATAATACAACTCTGGATATAAATAAGGTATTATTCAGATGATGATTTCAAACTTACCGGTCCCAGGTACTGGATGCATTGACGTTGTAGACTACTCCTTGGGCATCTCTCAATGTTTACTTCTTTACCATCTCCAACATCCAACCTATATGATTTTATATGCAATTACCATTAGCACGAATTATAGATGTCGAATTAGTATCTTTTCCGTCTAGTAATCATTTAATTTCTTTTTTGTTTTTCAACTAGAGCTATATGAATGGATCAAGATTATCATGGACTGTTATCAGACCATCAACTAAAAAGTGCTATGGCAATTGTAACAAATTAAAGGAGTACTAACCAGTAGAAGAAAGGTTGAGAGCTTTCACTGTCAAACCAGATATCGTAGTACATATGTAAATTATGTCCATATCGATGGCGTGGATCAATCTGTAATGAGATAGAGAAAGGTTCATCAAAGAACAACTAATAGTATTCCACTTGTTTAAAGCCAAGGGGATCAAATATATAAAGTTTTTTGGGCTAAGACTTATATTATCCTTTGATCGATAAACTACAAAAGTTTGTGTTCTGTTCTATCCATGGCTTGCATATAGTAGTAAGAAATTATCTGGAAATCCTGCAATTATTCATTTGATAAAATATATTAAACATAATTGTCTGAATAAGAACTTACAGCTTCAAGCCAATGCTGTAAAGCTAGTTTTTGTGCCTTTTCGCACTTGGACAAACCCTTTCCAACCTGAATCAAAGTAATCAAGTTTAATACAGAAGATCTTTGTACGAAAGAGATAAACATAACTTTATTTCTGAGTTGGCAAAATACCTTGGCAGCTCTAGTCCTCGCCCTAGACCACCGTGAAATAGCTGTTTCCGGCTTCTCAACATTGAAATAAGACACTGAGCTCTGCTTAAGGGCTGCAGAGTCTAATGCCTTCCACCTATAGAAATGACAAAATAGATTAATTCTATTAACGCGACGGACAACACAAAAATTGGAGCTAAAAATATCAAATTACAAGAACAAGCTAAGAGACAAACCAGAGCTCCTCAACCACAACAGCGCAATCTGCAAGGTTTCTTCGTGTACGATAACTTTTGTAGACTTTCTGAAGCTTAACTGCAGCAGAATCAAGCTCACTAATCGGCCTTGGCGAAAAAAATATGGCAGGTTCAGGAAGTGTTATGCGAGGGACTGATTTCCGAAATCCAGAGCCACATCCATTAGCTTGGGATTCCAATTGCCTTATATCTTGAACTAAATTCTTGAATGAGGAGGTTCTTTCAAGCATCACTCTTACTGGCTCACAGTTCGCCAAATTTATCGAATTCTTCCTACCATTATTCCTAGGAGAGTGAGACCTGATTGAGTTTGTCATAACATCTATATCTATGTTCTTGAAACTACTACTTCTCAGTGCCATTTCTTCAATTATTGGCCTTACAAAAAAGTTGTACTGATAATGTTGATTTAACCTGCAGAAATTGGAATAATGCAAATTCATTAATTCAACATGTCTCTTTCATATGTGACTCTTATTCCGTACAATTAATTCAACATTTACATATGTACCTCAGGCTCAACAGATAATCAAGAAGAATTTTGAAACATAAAAAAAAATAAA
>PHNY01034287.1:0-14101 GCA_003724115.2 Anethum foeniculum | reverse complement strand
CATTTCAACTGACAAAATTATAAAATAAATACGGAAATTCCTAATGGTACTTCCATCTGGTAACACTGAACTATTGATTTCGTCCAACTTATAACACTTTGTTAGGTCACTGTTAACTAAACGTTATNAAAATTATAATTTAATTAAAAACAATTACTCGGAAATAAAATTAGATTAAAAATAATAGAAAACATTAAGCAGGGTTATTAGTCGGGTATTTCCCTCTTTTTGGGCTTTACATTATCTTCTGATTCTGCATCTTAATCATTCATTGCCAACTCCTTACTCTGATTAAATTCTTCCTATATGTCATTTTTCTCTTAGCACTTCTCTTTCCAATTGCACTAGACTCAGAAGCAGAGGAAGCCTTTATAGTCAGTTCTTGAGCAATTGTAGCTGTCAGAATTATACATTTCCTTTTTGCTGTTGTTCTAGGTATTTTTCTAGTAAAAAATGTCTCATTAGGAGGGTTGGTGGGCTCAGATGGGGTAGGATTTTTAAGAGCATCAAACCTTGGACTTGTCCTAATTGGTAATGACTTGAAGGCTGTTGTAGGTGAGATTGGGGCTGGTGGTAAATTAGGATTAGTTGTTTTCTTTTTGGGAGGGGGTCTCGGTTTGTTGCATTTTTTAACGGATTTATGTGTTGTGTGTTTGAGGCCTCTGTGGTTTTACTAGCACTATACTCTGTGATAAACACATGTTTTTTGACTTGTTGCCTTACATCCACAGAATTATCCTCAAGATCTTCCAACGACGGTAACCTCTGTGATTCTTCAGTACCACCCATTCTCTTTTGTTTTTCTTGTATTTCTTCTAAAATTCAAAACCAATTTATAGAAAAGACTTGGTTTCAACCCAGTTTCAACCCAAATAGGAATCTCACTTGTATCAGGATACCTTTCAAAAAATTTCATTAAGTCCTTATCTGTCTGACTGTCTCTAATTTATGATGCTTCATATTAAATACATATGCAAAGCTAGGATAAACATAATCCAACTTCACTCCATTTTTCCCCCTAAATCTTTATACTCAACAACAATGTCTAGTAAACTGGTTGTATCTACATCAACCTTAACATCAACAGTTCTACCCATCCAGTGAAATTTCAACACTTTATCCATCTGCACAAATATTGCATACATATTGACATGGACACATATACATATACATATTCAGATACATACACATACAGTATACATAAACATACATATAAGAATAGTGTTTGGAAGTTCCCATACATACCTTTGTGGAGATTATTATTGAACAAAGTGTTGAAAAGCTCCGCCAATTTGCCTCTTCCCTAATTCGCCGCTTCGCGTTTGCCATAATTTCAGAGTGAGTTGGGGTGTAAAGCCCAAAAAGAAGGAAATACATAATTTATTTTTAAGGGAAAATAAATTCATTCGTCACTGAACTATTGCTGTTTTATTGTTCAAGTCCCTGAACAAAAGATTCAAACATTAACGTCACTTTTCTTTTGAATTTTTCTGATTCAAGTCCTTCGGTTAGTGAATCAGTAACGGACATTAGTTTTTGCTGACGTGGCACGAGCATTTTTCTGAGTTCTTGATTGTTCTGAGAATCGAATGCCCGGTTGAAGGTATTAGTGAGCTTCAAATCACAAGTTCTTGTAACCAAACTGAAGCCCAAATCAAGTTTTACCTATTTCTAACCTTAGATTTTTCGATTAGTTTTCCGGAATTTTTGAAGGTAGTCAATTGTATTAGTTCGCCGGAATTTTTGAGTTTTGACCGGAAAATTTTAAATTAAGCCATTTTTTAATTTCGTTGATGCATTTGTATAGATCTGTTAATTGTGGAACTAATGTTTTTTTTTATTTTTTCGAGGCATTTTAAGCTGTTTTATGATTTTTCCCCGTTAAAATTTTTCGGTGACCGGAATTTTTCCGACAAGATTCTAATTCCGGTGACCGGAATTTTCAATCTTTCTAACGCCGTTTGAATCAGAAAAATTCAAAAGAAAAGTGACTTTAATGTTGGAATCTTTTGTTCAGGGACTTGAACAATAAAACAGCAATAGTTCAGTGACAAATGAATTTATTTTCCCTATTTTTAATCTAATTTCATTTTAAAGTAATTTTATTTCCGAGTAATTGTTTTTAATTAAATTATAATTTTATAACGTTTAGTTAACAGTGGCCTAACAAAGTGTTATAAGTTGGACGAAGTCAATAGTTCAGTGTTACCAGATGGAAGTCCAAAATCGTCAATGGTACCACTTGGAAAAATCAATTTTACGGTGGTACAAATAGGAATTTCCCAAATAAATAAAACAAATTGTTTGTGGACCAAACGTTAAAACCCAGAAAGATAATCTTGACACGTCATTTACAATTCCTTGCTTATTTCAATTTTATTATTTATTCCCTTTCATGACATATAAATAATAAAAAATATACATACTCATTACCCACAGAATATATATGCAATAAAACAAGAAAAACAGGGAACATCTTACTGTAATGGCGGACCCAAAACATGATCCGTCATCAACTTCTTCTTTCTCAGGTACCCTTTTCGTCTCTCAATCTTCCTTGTGTATCTCTTGTATGTATATGTTTGTGTATTTATTTTTTTCTGTTTTTTTATGTCCATTTTTTTTTTTTTTGATTTTTTATGTTTTTTGGGCAAATTGATGATTAAAGGTTCAAACTTTTTGATAATCTTTGTATCTTGATGCATTAGATTGTAATATTTAGTGACCCTTTTGCATATTCTATTGAATTATATCAAGATTTTTAAAAGGGATGGACTAAAATTATGTTAAGATTATGAATGAATTGTAATGTCATGACAATTGGCTGTAATGTCTAAAAATTTGATGTTCAAGATGATTGGATTTTATCTCGATGTGTTGAACACTCGATGAATAAATCAGTTTCGTAAATGGAAAAAGATTTAAAACTGACTGGAATCTATGCATTTGATTTTACATGTTTTTAATGTATGTTGATGGTAAGTAAGTAAAGATGAAGACACAATGTATGATTGACAATTGCAATGTTAAGGACCCCCTTTGCGCAATTAATTAGTTTAAGGGTTATGTTTTCTTATCCGGGGAATTGGAGGAGGATATAAGGCTATTGTATTGACAATTTACTTAAAGAAGGAAAAGTGAAAATTATGTCTTGCCGTCGAATGGTGCAAATTCTAATTTTGAGGTCATGTCTGAGCAACTTTGGATTTTTAAACTTGGCTAGTATTTGATTCCTGGTTAGTTAATGCAGTGATGCTGCTGTGCTTTAGAGTTGAAATCTGTATTTAGGAGTTGTGGTATATTATGATTAGTTTATAGGGTCGAAGGATCTCTTCAGTGTGAATTTTTTATCATGATAGATTCAGACTTTTTAATTTTCAATTCTGGTTGGCTTTGTCATACTATATATTGCCCTTGTACCCTTGAGAGCATAGCAATACACTTTGTTGTGGGTGAGCTACATCCTACATGTATTTTAGTTTGAGTGAACATGGAGGAGGGAGTGAGGATTCGAAGCCTTTATACATGAGGGGAGGCTGGAGGCCAGAGGGGAAATTCTCAGTCACGGAAACAAACCTTGAGAGAGTAACACGGAAAAGATTTGCACAAAGAATAGCATATAGTGATTAGTGAATAGATATACCAAGATGGACTATTTGTCATGTTTGTGGAAAAATCTTTTGACTTTTATGGTGACGTATATGTTGTGCTTCTTGTATCCTAAAATGAGCCTCCCCTCCGAGTAAGGCTATATGTGATTTTACCAAATGTACTGTTTCCAAATAAATATTGTGAATGACATTTGTAGAAACTTAGCCCACCCATTGTGTTCCTCTCATAATGCTTCAAGTCCATGCTTTAAAACATTTGTTTCTATTTCTTGAGAATCAAAAGTTAAAAACTTCACTTTTAAGGAGAAGTGCATCACTACATTCCTGTCTTTCTTTGAAAACTGATATAAGTATGCAAGGTCCTGTGACAAGTAATGATCAAGAACACAATCAGACAAGCATCTAAAGATTATAATCTATATTCCATTGCAGGTGTAACTAAATGTAATCATTGGAGGATCTACTCCTTAATCACAGTTTGTTATTTCAATCAGAAAATAGTTTTCACATTGTTGGTTAATGTAGCTTGATCTCTATCTAATTATTTTGACATGCTTAAGTACTTTGTTGAACTAATCATATTGCATAACTGCAGGCAAGGACAGCGTGGGGCCGCCAGAAGTAGACGTAAGAAAGGAACAAAGAGAAGGAAAGGACAGAATGAAGTCTCCACATAAGCACCGTAGAGAAACTCATGGGATGAGCAATGATTTTGACGCGAACACACCCATAAGTGATTTTAAAGGTCCTAACGTATTCGAGCGAGCAAAAGAAGAGTTTGAGGCCCTTATTGATACAATTCACCCTAAGAAAGAATCCAGTGGCCCTGCAAGTGCAGGCAAGAACAATACAGGGCCACCAAAAGTAGAAGTAAAAAAGGAACAAAAAGGAGCTGATAAAATGAAGTCTCCGCGTAAGCACCGTAGGGAAACTCATGGGATGAGTAATGATTTTGATGCGAACACGCCCATTAGTGATTTCAAAGGTCCTAACGTATTTGAGCGAGCAAAGGAAGAGTTTGAGGCCCTAATTGATACAATTCACCCTAAGAAAGAATCCAGCCCTGTACTGTCGCCCAAGAAGAAAAGTGATATATATGACTGTCTTGGACCTCTCGGCAAAGGGTTAGAAAAAGTTTGCTCTCCTCGAAGCCACAAGAAAGATTGAAGCCTATACCTTTAAAAGATGTTCCCGTTTCTCTTGTTACTCAAAGATTTGAATGTATTGTATTGTATTTATTGACTTCCAAATGGCTTGTTTCTTGCCAAGGAGGAAGGAGCCTTTGTATTCTTCAGTTGACATCACAATTTGCCTTCCATTAGGAAGTTGAGAATTCCAAACTTGCATTTACCTCTGCAACAAAAATTTCACAGGCTATTGGGTAGGAGCTGAAATTAATCAACGATCCTGGAGGGCAAGTGCTTGTAATATTAGTAAGTATCACGGCAATTGCAAATGAACGATCTATGAAGTAAATTAATAAAAGAAACCTTCCAATGAAATTTACAAAACAAGGTGGGCATAACCAAATTATTAATAGGTAACAAAGCTGGACATAAAATATTTATTGATATGCATTCAGTTGCAAAAAACACAAGACAGGGTCATATAGAATATCTATTTCAATTTTTAATTTGATTATTTGTATATTCTTGAATATATATATATATATATATGTATATATATATATATGTATATATATATGTATGTATTTGTATGTTTAAATATTACTCCCTCTAATTTCTTTACATCTCAATATACTACACGTATTTTATGATGCATATAAAATATAATACTGCTGCCGAATATTCTATCCGTAAATAAATGACTAAAAACCTTTATAATAGTGCAATCTTTGTAATAGTGTGTGCCGAATATTCTCTCCGTAAAGAAATGACTAGGAACCGGGGAGTACTATGTAATCTAGAAGTAAATTAAAAAATGAATTTGTCTGTGCCTGAAGGTCTAAATTTCATATTTAAAGTATATTTATGAAAGAAATATTTTTTTATATTGAAAAAAAAGTAATAGTGGTTTATTAATATAAAAGTGGATCTCTATTATTTAATTTATATGTTTTATATTGAAATTTAAGTTGAGATAAATTTTGTAATATTATCATTTTATGTAAATTATAAATTAGTGTTCATTGTATAACACGAAAAACTTCTAACACAATTAATTGAAAAATGAATTGTTTTAATTGATATTGATCAATTTCTTTTTATAAATGTGAGCACAAAAATTTTTCATGTAATTTTTAAATTTCACTTATTATTTAATATCTAATCTCTTTTACTTGTCATTGCAATGCGATGCAACATGTTTAACCACTTTTAGTACTTATGATTGCAAGTAACAAAAACTAACTAAAGAGTCCCTCGTATGGGACAACTAAACGACAAGTTTTTATCATTTGTTCCTTATCAACTGGCTAACCTAGTCCACCCTAATAATTAGTAACCTGTACCGCTGTACATCCTAGAAACCTATACGTAAGCCCGTTCCCTAGATTCCTTGTCCGTAACTGTTGCCACGTATCTGCAACGATATATTTTGTTACTATGTGTACCCTAGCTATTACTTTTAGGTTAGGGGTAAGACTAATAGAATAAATTTCCCTTATAAATTAATTATCCTATAAAAATGTATACAAGTGATCAATAACCTAAATAAAATCCTTTTCAAAAAAAAAAATAACCTAAATAAAATATATTATAGAACCATACATTCATGATCTAAATAAGCAACTGCAATTTAATCTTAGGTGTGTATTCTCTAGTGTAAATTTATTAAAAGATTTGACAAAAATTTACTGTATATCATAATTGTGCATATCAGTGCAACATTTTATTTAAACTAATAAACAAATAAAAGTTATAATATAGAAACAATATGTTTGAAATCCAAAGCCAGTTACCTCCTAACATCCTGTTAAATGAGCGAGCTGATACTCCAAACTTGCTGTTAGTACATGTGTAACAAAAAATATACGCAGGAACTTGGGCAAACAAATTAAAACAAATTAAAATAATAAATTAATTACGCAGGCTAATATGGAAAATATCAAATGGTTCTGGAGAGCAAGTACTTGTAAAGTTGTAAATCTGAAAACATTGTCTTTAATATAAAGGAACAAAAGGAACATATTCAAAAGGAAACCGAGAATATTACTGAGTGCTTCTTGTACATAACCAAACTATAACTACATAATAAGAGAAACCAGCAGAAAGGCAAAAGGACTGAAAATGGCATCAAGATAGAACCCCCTCTTCAATCCTGGGATGTTGAGAGTTGTGACTTCACCTAAGCACACTCATAAACTATCTTTGGATCAGTTTACACCCTAGTTCTCAATGTGCTGCACGCAAATGACAGAAAATATTTATTAGACTAGCTTGCATCAGAAATCTGCTCCCCCCTCCCAGTGCCGGAAACAACTCATTTTACATTTTGACTTGATACTGAGAATTCAACTAGTAGGAGTCCTGATGAATAAAAAGATAATAGCAGATGTTCTTGAAAGAAATTTAAATTTTTGTGTGCAAGTCATAGTGTATGCAAAACGAAATATATAATAACAATCTAGCTACCTTGGGATTTATCCACACCTCTTCTAGTTCTTCACATTCCTGCATAAGAAGACTTAATGAATATTAGTCATTCCCGTTTGACCGGGTATCTAGAAAAAGGTCAAATAGGACTCGATCAACAAGCTCGAAGACAACATCTCTAAATCCTTAAGATATGGTAATAATAGATACTTAATTAATGTTTAGTAAATGTGGAGAATTGAAGAAGACGATTGTACCAATTTAGAACTGTGATTGCAGGAAACCGCTTGCTCAACCATCTCTTTCATAGATACGTCCCAATTGGCACTGGTGTTTGTGATCAACTCTTCCAACTCAAGAACAATTTTGGATTGAATATTTGCGTGTTCTTTTGCTACTTCAGTCTCAGAGACCACATCATCAGACAACAGTAGATTTTCTAACATCAGACAACTGTCCTGATCAATTCCTTTAGGTTTTGTAGCCAACACTTCATTGACCTTCTGGCCCTGAACAACAGGACTT
Organism: Anethum foeniculum; assembly: GCA_003724115.2. Classification (NCBI taxonomy): domain Eukaryota; kingdom Viridiplantae; phylum Streptophyta; class Magnoliopsida; order Apiales; family Apiaceae; genus Anethum; species Anethum foeniculum. The sequence goes on along the minus strand of PHNY01034287.1, from coordinate 6,411 downwards.
CTTGTTTCATCAGGAAAAAATGCTTTCTGCATTTCTGTATCAATTGTTGCAAAGCCATCTCTAGCTTGCAGGCTCCTCCCAGGATAATAGGACGCCTCAGCTGGATCTTTGTTGCACTGCGGAGCAATCAGCTTTTGTTTCTTTGAAGTTCCAGCAGTATCCAGTGCTTCTTTCGGTCTGAGCTGCTTCATAAGAATCTCGGTAAATAACGGGTTCTTAAATGCTTTGGTCATGCTAATGAACATCTGTTGTTGATTGTGTTCAGTTCTTCTTAGCCTCTCTTTAACAGATAACAGATAATTACCTGCACTCTCCTGTTCCTTTTGGATATTCATAATTTCAACCCTCAACCTGTCGGTATCACTCTCTAACTGTACGAGTTCTGCCTCCTGTTTAAGCCTCTCGCCATGACGGGAATGCTGTGAACTCTTTTCTTCCCTCAAGATATGCTGATCTGCAGTTTGGTACCTCCTCCTCCTAATATTCTTTAATAGATAATCTTTTCCTTTCTGAAAACCTTCAACGGCATATTCCCAACGGTCTGGACTGAGTTTCTTGAAACCCTTTGACAAAAAATAGCATAAAAGAGTCATATATTAGCAAAATCTGAATAATACCATACTGTGAAGTTCAAAAAACACCAAATACATTCAACAAAGCTTCATTGTGAATTGCACTTCTACAAAATGATTCAAACAAAGAACAGCAATCAAACACAACGAAATCAATCAAAAACTTGTGGAGAATGGTGGCAATAACAAAATCTTGGTTCAAATGTGTAAACTCTTTGTATACATAATTTAATGTGGTCTATTGTGCAGATGGACTAAAAGTATCATACTAAACTATGAAAGCAATTAGTTCCAATTCCCGATTTTTACAAATTGCTCTCAAAACTGGATCTTAAGTACTTCATGATACTTAACCTATGAAAAAACCTATAAAACCAACAAGTCTAATTAATACATGCACAACAATCAAACAACACCAATACTATGCTAAACTAATACACATATCAAAATCAATACAAATAAAACTGAAATGTTTAGGAAGAATATCATCAAAATCGAGTCACTTACATATGTGTTGAGTTGGCGAATGAAGCTACTGAAGTTGCAGTGCTTGAAATGTTTAGGAAGAATATCAGCAGAGAACTTATTATGATCCCATATAACAAAACTCATCTCAGTCTCACTCCATGAGATGACTGAATCAGTTTGTGAATCATCAACCATAGCATATGTTTTCTTTAAAAATGGAGTTGGCCCTTCTTCATATAGCCCCTTCATTGGCTTTGGCATATCACTTTCAGGTTCATGATCATCAATAAGTATTGGTTCTTGCTTCAAACTCACATCATTTTCAATATTCTCAGGACTTGGGGCTGCCAAAAAGGCTTCAATATCACTGTCAGTGATCATAAAATCTGTATCAAGTCCTGTAAATTCATCCATTACAGAGAAAAATGAGAGATGGATTGCCAAGATTTTACAGATAGAGAAGAGGGTTTCAATGTTGTGCCTAGAGAGATAGGTACTGTGTGTATATATTGAGTCTCTTGGTCTTGAAAAGGGTGAGGTGTGTTTCTGCCACATGTGGAGAAAAGGCAAGTGTAGTACTGTCATAGTGACAAGTGTAAAATTGCTGACTCAGACAAAAAGACTTGTGGGCCTTTGGCTGTTATCTTTACAAAACTGTGTGTTTTCAAATTGATATTTTTGGCTGTGTATAGCTTGGATAAAGATCAAACTGAGCATGAGCATGACACTCTCTCTCCGGTCTGCTATTTTCTTTTTTTCTTTTTTTAGTTTCTATTTTTTTAAAGAAATCAAGTTTATCCAAACTTTTATCGAATAAATAAATGAGTCAAACTCGAGTTTGATCACAAATATTTACAATAAAAACGGACATGAATTGAATTTGATTCGAATTGAGGTGTTAAGCATTAATTCACATGCTTTCTACTCAAACTTAGGGCTATATTTCGGTCCGAGTGAGCCGATTTTTGAGTTGGGCGTAATTTGAGCTGAAGGTAATCGAGTCGAGTCGAGCTGACTCGTTTAACTAATCGAGTCTAAACCCCTACCCGAACTCGACTTGTTTAATTTCACGAGTCAAGTCGAGTCGGCTCATTTAGCTAAACGAGCCTGTTTTAACGAGTCGGGCAAGCCGACTCGTTTAATTTTACACTTAATCGAGCCTAAAACTCTACCGAATTCGGCTCGTTTAATTTCACAAGTCAAGTCGAGCTGGCTCGTTTAATTAAACAAGCCGGAACCTCATTTACTTAAACGAGCCGAGCCGAGCCCATTTTAACGAATTCGAGCCGGGCGAGCTCGCGAGCCGCCCGGATCAAATTACAGCTCTACTCGAACTAATCTAATTTTATAAATAACTATATAGTTAGAGCGGTAAGCGAATAGAGCTAAGTCGAGTTATGTCCGAACTGAATCGAGCTTAATTCTAAAATGAGACGAGCCGATCCGAGTTTAATAATCGAACATAAAGTAAAGTTTAAGATCGGCTCGTTTATATACGAGCCGAATCCGAACCGAACAGTTCACGAACAATCAAGTTAAGCTGAACTTAAGCCGAGTTCCAAGAAAGTTTAGTTGTCTAATAATAGTTTGTATATATTTTTTACTCGACCAATTTTAAAGTATAATTTATAGTTTACAAGTTACATCGGGATCAATACTAATCTTTATCTTACAATGATATAGACACTCACATTATACACTTATTTCTTAATCTATATTATTTTATTTTTGAAGTCGAGCGTTAAAAACATATCCAATTTTATTTTAAATTATTAAGACATTTATAATTTTAGAAATCGCACGTCACTTTTTAAATTGTGGATATTGTGGATGTCGAAATTTTATTATATTTAGATATTTTACTTAAATTTGGTTTTTATAAATTACAAGTTATTTAATAGTCTTTATGAAAATGTAGATAATCGGAGATGAATAGATCGTGATAACAATTTTTGATAGTTTCCTTACGAAAAACTAAGTGTTTACTTTAGAAATATAAACAAAAATTTTAAAATAAATAAATTATTAATAAATGATGAGAAAATTATATTAATAAAAATATTTAAGTGATTAGTAATAATTTATTATTTGTAGTATATATAAACTTTATCCGAGCCGAGTCGAGTTATCCGAGTCCGATCCTTTTCCGAGCTAAACAAGTCGAGTCCGAACCGAACTGACAAAAATTTCAGCTCAGCTTGTTTACCCATCCGAACTGATTTTCATGTTCAAGATCGACTTATTTAAAAAAACGAATCCAACCGTATTCACTTAAATGAGACAATCCCGAGTTTTGTTCACAAACGGCTGTGATAATTTGAAGCCGTATATATAATCTCACACAGAGATCACATTTTACAGTTACATGACTTATGCGGAAATAGCCTTCAATAAAAGTTATAAACAAATTTAATTTTATTATGAACAGTAATTTATTTTTCATTTCTAATCTCAAATCTATAAAGATAAAACTATATTAGAAAATCATAAGACATATAATATAAAATAAGAATAATTTTATAAATAATTTCAATATAATTAATATCAATCAGTAAGGCACGAGAGTTTAATTTTTCGGTTTTAATTAATTTCTATAATTTTACGTTATTCATTTTACATTTAAAATTTATTTCTCCCGAAAAGAATATCAAGTTAACTTTTGTATTCACGTTTACTTAAACTTTATTCATCTCTTCGTTCCCCTCTTTTCGCCATAAATTGATTTTGTTGATCAAATTGACCTCAAATAATAATTTAACTTTTCTTATTTTTATAAATTTGAAAATTGAATTTTATATTATAATAAGTGTAATTCTTATTAATAATTTTTGTTAAAAATTATAATTATCATATAATATAAATAATAAAATGTTCAATTCCAAAATTTGGGCAAAGTCACAAAAATGAGTCGAACAGGGTGAATATCTTAAAAAAATGACAATTTCTTTGACTACCAAATCGCAATAAATCTCATGTACAGAATATAATTCATCGTTCAATAATCACGATAATAATTAAAATAAATTGTAATTTAAATTTTATTTAATATATTTAAATATCGTAATATTAATATTTTTAAAACATATTACTCCTTTTATAGCAAGTTAAACAAACCGACCAAGTTTAAAGCATTATAGTTTAGTTTGAAGATCCCGAATTAAATAAGAGTTAAATAAGTTGAATTCGGGTAGAATTACGTAACTTTTTTTTAATACATATCTTATTTGGATAAAAGTTTGGCAAATTATTATTTTTGCTAAATGTTTAGTAAAATAAGTATCAATGGTATGAGTTAAATTTTATGAAAACTGCAAGAAAAATATTGCAAAACGTATTATTTTACGAATCATGTTTTACAAAGATCATTATTTTATTGAAAGAACATGAAAATTCTATATATTTATGGCCAGAACACAAAACTTATTAGTGTACAAAACATATTCTCCTTGCAAACATATTCAGACATGTTTCGCTCATTAGACATAAATGGTTTTTAACATTTACGTTAAAATGGTGACATTTATATAACATATCTCCTAAAATAATAAATTTTATAATGTTTGAAAGATCTACAATATATATAATTGTCTTGATACAACTTTTTTCTTGGAGGTACAATATGCTTAGCCTAGAAAGTATTTATAAAATATTATGTAGAATTTATAGTATTTCAGTTACATTATTTAGGAATATTTGAAGGAATAAATATTTTTTTTTTGTTTATTTGAGAAAAGGAGTTCGTTATAATTACAGAGAAAAATTCACCCAACAAAATCTAAATGGCAAAATCTCTTGGTTAACATATTACTATCCAAATTATATTCATTTTATGCAAAAATAGTTTCGACTAAAATTTGAATATATTCATCATGTACCAAAATCCTCCTAAACGTCCATTTTGTTGTTATCTAGTTGTCCGAACAGTCTAATTTTAGGATACATAGTTTAGGTTACATGCCAACTTATTTGCATGCTCCTCGATTGTTTAGTGATGAGAATTTGTGACCGGTGTAACTGAGAGTTAAAATGATTCATGTTATGGTAACAGTACTAGCAGCATGGACGAGGTGTACCTGTAACGGTGATTACTTACGAAATTAGAGTCATTAGTAAATAACCAATTATCAATATATGTGGTTAAGTAATTTTTGAGAGTAATTTAATTATTTAAGAGAATTTATTGGTATGATAATAAATAAAATTATATTATCTTATTTGAACGGTACGTTCTAGCAGTTAATAGTTTAATTTTAATTAATTCTTGAGTATAGATATTCAATTAGGTCAACATTTTTGTTATTTGTATTAATTTCTTAAATGATGAGAAATTTTCGGTTATATCTTTCAAAATTTAATTTATCTATACAACTAAAGTTTTTAATTTTAAAATTCGAATCTTTTTCTTAATAAATACTACATTAACTTTTCTAACAAGTTTTAATTTTCGGTTATAAACTTTGGTGATTGATAGAGAAATGCTATGTTGGCATATTATTCATTATACACCTCATGAGGTGTTTACTTTCTTTATTTCCTGATATTTTTAATATTTTTCTTTATTTAGTTATACGTAATTTCATTAATTTGTTCTTACGTATTCTTTTCAAATTTTTTAACAATATATTTAATTTTATTTAATACAAGGATTAAAGGGTTATACTAATTATATATGTAGGATAAAATTGACTTATTATCATATTCAAATCATCTTTTAAAATTTTATATATGTCTTGGTTTATATATCTAATAATATATACTAGGTACCACATGCATTATAATATATTATTATTAGAAAATCAGATGTGTGCCCTCCATTAAGTTGTTTCAGGAAAAAAATATACTATAGTTCAAATTATATATTTTTCAGAAAATGGTTTATTCAGGACACGTTTATAGGCTTATAGCCTCTGTAAGATCTCATTACTTCTTGTTAAAACAGTTTTCAAAAAGCATACACAGCTTTGCATAATCTCAAATTTCTACCTTCCAGTTGGTACAAATGAAACATACCTAGAGCCTAGTTTCGATTAGAGGATCCTGAAAACTTGGTAAAATGCTAAGATCATGTGGAACAAGAGGCCCAGGTGATGGTAGTGTTGTGGCATCTTGCATTTAGTTCTATGGTGGCCGTTTCTTTTAGGATAATTTTGTGCAATGTTCATATCATTTTAAATTGTTATAGATAATTTTGTGCAATGTTGATATCATTTTAAATTGTTATAGGTATTACTTCTTGCTGGTTTTTCCCCCCTAAATACTGGTAGTTCTAAATAGTGGTATCTGCTATCTTAATTCAGTTAAAAATTGTTCGTGACTTGTCTGTGAGCTGATAGACAGTATCACCATAATTTACAGTATGATAATATATATA
>PHNY01034220.1:12981-23643 GCA_003724115.2 Anethum foeniculum | reverse complement strand
GATTAGGCGAGCTCAAGAACACGAACATGACTCTTCAATTAGCTGATCGTTCTGTCAAAATGCCTAAGGGAATAGTTGAAGACGTGTTGATTAAGGTAGGTGATTTTATCTTCCCGGTTGATTTTGTTGTCCTCGAGACTCAACCCGTCACGAATCCTAAGAACCAAATTCCTATCATTTTAGGACGACCTTTTCTTGCTGCATCCAATGCCTTGATCAATTGTAGGAATGGTTCTATGAAACTCACCTTGAGTAATATGACCATTGACCTCAACATTTTCAAAGTAGGAAAAGAACCCAATGAGCTTTATGAACAATCTATAGGGGTTAATGTAGTCAACAAGTTTGTCAATTGGTCTAGCTTAGAGGATAGTGAAATTGAGTCTCTTCTTAAAGGGGATATCAAGCTTAATTATGAGTCTAATCGAGAGCTCCTTGAGTCGTACAAAAATATGACTTCGGAAGAGATGTTAGAAGAGTTGGACAACGTTTGCTCCAAGTGGGAAACTCCTGAGGTTGTTAGTGTTGAACCTAGACACGTTGATAAGAGTCCCGTAGGTGAACCACCTACACATGACTCGTTTTTGCCCTGCTCTAAAGTTGACCATAATGTCGTAGAAGATTGTGGACCCGTTTTGTATGTCATTCCTAGTGTTTTGAACCATGATCAATTGTCTCACGTCTCTAATCTGCTTAAACAAAATGAAGGAGCCTTAAGTTGGTTTATGGAGAACACTAGTGATACTTGTGCTTTAGGGTTGAGTGATTGTCATTTACTTGAGAAAGTCCTTTCTAATCCAAATTTTCAAATATATCTTGATTCTTTCTCGAAGCTTCATCCCATTTTTCCTACCGGCATCGGCTAATTAGAGCTCATTTTGATCCATTCCCTCGCAAAGTTCAGGTATGGGGGAACAATTGTGTGCGTGAGTTTTATTAGTTAGTAGTTTTTTCTGCATTTCGATTCTCCGTCATCCCTTATCAGGTATTTTCTCACAATCTCCTTTGCATATTTCTCTATTTTGCATACATTGAGGACAATGCATGATTTAGGTATGGGGGAGGGTTTAGTGTAAATAGATAAAATCAGAAAATCCAAAAAAATTGAAAAATTTTCAGAAATAAAAAATAGAGTCATTTTTAGCTAAGTTGTCTTATATTCTTTTGAGCTTTAGTACTAGTTGGTGTTAACTTGCTTTCAAAAATTATATGTAATGCCTTGTAGATAATTCGAACGTAGTAGAGTAAGGTGTCTTTTTGAAACTTTTGTCGAACGATTTTTACTCTAGATTTCAAGACGGCACTTTTGCACAAGACCTTTGTTGGAGAGATTGTCTAGGGATGTTATTCGATACCCGAGAGAGAGAACCTACATGTTGAAACAATGTCGAATCAAACCTTTGCGAATAGAAAAAAATGAAAGAAAAAAAAAGAAAAAAAAGCAAAAAAGAAAAGAAAAAAATGTTGAATAAACTACTTCAATACCCATTATTCTTATAAACCAAAAATCTTAAGATAGTGGGCACAAGTAGAATTGACTAGTCGAGTTTTGTGGCCTTTGTTACTCGAGTTATTAAGTCCTTCGGGGGATTTTAAAACCTAGTGCCCTAAGACCGTCTGGTTTGGGAGTCACTGACCCAAAGCTCGCTACATGGGTAACATAGAAAGCCTAAGAAAACAGACATCATAAAGTCAATTAAAAAAAGAGAAAAAAAGAGAAAAAAGAGAGAATAAATTTTTACGAAGTTTGGCTAGATACTTGTCTCGATAGAGAATGGGTCAGTTCAATATTGGTTGAAAAAGAGAAAAAGTTCTTAGACTTTTAGATCCATCAAAGGCCTTAAACTCACTACACACCTTGGAATCTTTTGTAAATTTTCTAAGTCGACATAAGTGGATTTGAGTCATTTTTATCTTGGCTATTATTAGAAGAGTCTTCAAGGCATGTATTTTCCTTATAAAAATCTTTTTGTTGACACCAATGAATGCTTAAGTGAAATTGAATTTTTGACACTTGGTTGAAATTGTCTCAAAGATTTTATGGGTATATCTTCTGTAAATCCTTAGAAGACAACACTCCTCCGGTAGAGATCGTCTACGGGTTTAACGGGTTGGTAAACCTAAAATTACCCGTCATGCCTACGAAAAGGAGCTTAATAACTTAGGATTATTTCTCTTATTTTGCATTTTTAGTTTTTGTTTTTACTCGAGGACGAGCAAAATATAAGTATGGGGGCATTTGATATTCTGATAATTCTTACATTTTTCCATACTTATTATTTGCTATTCTCGTATTTAATAAATTAATTGTTTGCTTTTGTAGGAATTTTGTACATATTGAAGAAATAAAGAAAAAAATAAAGAAAAGCAAGGAAGGGCAAAGAGGGAAGAGCAAAAAGGAAAAAGGAAAAAAAAAGAAAAGAGAAAAGAAAAGGTAAGGATGGAGAAGCATCTAAAAGAGGAATCTTATGGATAAAGCATGGCTAAAATGAAGGGCTAGGATTTAAACAACATACCCACCAAATGTATGGCCATGATTTGGCCAAGCCACCCCTAAAACCCTATTTTTTCCCTATAAATAGACCCATCCCCTTTACTTATAAATCACACCCCCTAGGCTAGGACCCTAGGTTGGACTTGCTTAGTTTCATTTTAATTTTTCTTGTTTTAGCTTTCTTTCATAATTTGTAATCCCATCCCTAGGCTAGAACCCTGGGGGGGGGGGAGGGGACTAGATTAGCTTAATTCTTGTTCTTGTTTACCCATCCCTAGTCTAGAACCCTGGGAGGATTTAATTTCTTGTTCAAACACTTTTTAATTTTAATGCAAGTCTTGCCTTTCAATTCCATTTCTCTTGCTTTTATTTTCAAGCTTCTAGATCTACTTTTGTTTCTTGGCACATGAATTTTCATAAAATCAAAAGGAGGATCAATAGTATAAGACTAACCCTTATTGGTGAAAGGATGGCTTGATTTTACTTTGTTGCATTGTTCTTGATCTTTCTTTAGTTATTTTTAGTGATAGATTTAATTTTNTTTTAGTGATAGATTTAATTTTTGAGCATTGTAGTTTAATGGGTTTGGTAAAGTAGTTTATTTTGATGTTGGGTGTGTGAGTTAGTGTAGATTTTAATTTTTGTGCAAGTGGGTGTGTGTGAGTGTTTGTTCTTTAATTTTCTAGATCTAGTGTTTTTGTTTAATTTAGTTATTGCTTTGATTTTATGTGTTCTTGATTTGTTAGTGGGTATGTTAGTTTTATTTTGATGTTTATAAGTTGTTAGTGATATGATGCACTTTAATTTTTAGATCTAGCTATGTATGCGTTTTTGATTGCGTTTTGAATTTTCCGGTGTGTTCTTAGTTTTCGGCGAAATTCCGGCACGAAGTTCATTCGTGTTAGGGTTTGGTTCGGTTTGATTTTCTTAAATAAGATTTAAATTTCTATGCTTACACCTTAAATTTATGAATTTTTAGTTTTTTAATTTCTGTAAATTTTACATTTTATAAAATGATTTGCTTTTAATTCTTCTTTAGCCTCTGTTTTCCTTTCCCTTCGATTTAAAATTTTGCATTCCCCTGTTTTTAGTTAATCTCCTCACTACGTTTTAATTTCACAATTCCCCTTCACTTCTTTATTTCAACACCATATCACCACTACCGCCTTCATTTGCGGTTCACTTCATTCGACTTTCATCGCTGCAATTCTTCTCCACCTGCTAAACCTTTTCCTTCTCCGATCACTTGCAAACGGCTGCAATCAAACCTGCCATCTATTCCATTCTGTAATCGCCACTAACGTCTGTTTTGCCATTCCATTTTTTCCTCCTGCCACCATCATCCCGCAAACACAAACATCACTGCCAGACTTCTCTGTTCGCAGCCATCGCTTTCTTCCCAGACCTTCAAGCTGCAACACTCCTTTCTTCTCACCTTCAACAAACTGCTACCTACTTTTCCTTTCTTCTTCTTCATCGGAACCTACCCAATTCGCCGAACACCAGTTTCGCCTTTGTTTTCATCACCACAAAACCCACCGGCCGAGTTCTGTCCTTGTTTGAGATTCACTGAGTTTACACCCGTTCCTGTGAGTCAACTCAGTGAGTCTGAGTTATGTTCAGCCCAGTAACAACCGAGTTTGGATTTTGAGCAGCAGTAGTGTTTTGTTTGCAGACTTCTGCCATTTAATTTATTATATTTTGGTTTTGTTTTGTTTGATTGTTATTTAGTTTGGTTATGTATAAATTAGTTTAATTTAGTTTTTTTTAATAAATTGTTTGGTTGGTTGTGATTTGAGTTTTTGGATAGTCGCAGTTATAAATAGGTCATGTCGAAATTTTCAAAAAAAAAAATTGTAAATAGAATTGGATTTAGTTTTATCTTATTTAATAAATTATTTCTTTCCTTTTAATTAATTAGAGTGAAATTTTCTCTTTGGTGATAATTATATTAAATTGGATTAGTTTAACATTTCTTTTAACTTTTGTAATTATCTTTTTGATTAGAAAATAATTTTTAGAAAAATGCACTTTTTAGATTTTTATTTTGCTTAGTTCGATTTAATTAAAGGTTAAGAAAAATTGCGAAAAATATATAGTCTCTGTGGACGAACTTTAAAATACTAAAACGAGATCGTACGCTTGCGATATTTAAAATGATTAATTTTTCGGCACATCAAGCACGAAGGTGAATGTAGTGACTGTTGGACATAAACGGAGATCTATCATTAAGAAAGAAAACACTAAGCCTAATACTGACAAGAACAAGGCTAAGAAACCAAAGGCAAACAAACCATGTTTGTCTTGTGGACAGGTTGGTCATTGGAGCAAGGACTGTTCGGTGAAGAAAGCTGCGGTGGTAGCTCAAGCACATACTGTGCTTGGTCTTGGAACCACTAGTGGGCCTGTAGCTAACATGGTTGTTGGTTAGGTTGCTACCTCTGGAGCCAATGACGGGTATGTTACCTACAACCTTGTATTACTTTCCACTTATATGTCACATGAGTGGTTGATTGATATAGGAGCTAATGTGCATATTTGTGCTGATATTACTCTCTTTGTATCTTACCAACAGAGTCATGGAGTGACAGTGACGATGGGGAATGCTAGTGCTGCTCAAGTGCTCAGAATAGGAAACGTGGACCTGAAGTTTTCTTCTGGACGTATTCCGTCTCTCACTAGAGTGCATCATGTTCACTCTATTCGTAGAAATATAATAAGTGGAAGCTCTTTAGTTAAGAGTGGTTTTGAACTTTCTTTGAAATGAAATAAAGTAGTGATTACTCATACTGGTTCATTTTTTGGCAAGGGTTACTTGTCTGATGGTTTATTTTTGATAAATGCTTAACCCATTTTGGGTGGTTTTATTAATGATAGTGTTGCACCTTCTGTTAATTGTGTAGAATCATCTGATTTGTGGCACTTACGACTTGGTCATTTAAATTTTGGTACTCTAAAGAATATGATGAATTTTGAGTTGATTCCAAAGCATGCCATTGATAAGAAATCTAAATGTCAAGTATGTGTGACTGCTAAACAAACAAGGAAACCTTTTCACAATGTTGTTAGGGATTCAGAATTGTTAGATTTAGTACACTCCGACATATATGAATTTAGTGGTGTTTTGACTAAGGACCATTATAGATATTTCATTACCTTTATAGATGATTTTAGTAGATATTGTTATGTTTACTTGCTTAAACATAAAGATTAAGCGGTAGATAAATTCATTATGTTTAAAAATGAGGCTGAAACACAAAATGACAAAGTACTTAAACATTTGAGATCTAATAGAGGTGGTAAGTATACGGGTACCTCGTTTAATGAATTTTGCGCAAGCAATGGTATAGTTCATGAAGTGACTCCACCATACACACCCGAGTCCAATGGGGTCCCACAGCGAAAGAATAGAACTTTTAAAGATATGATTAACAGTATGCTAATTAATTCTGGGTTGCCTAAATACATGTGGGGAGAAGCTCTGAATACGGTTTGCCATATTCTGAACAGGGTTCCTCTGAAACACATAAATAAGATACCATACGAATTATGGAAAAGTGTAATGTTAGTTTAAATTATCTACGTGTGTGGGGGTGCCTTGCAAATGTGCTAGTCCCTGAACACAAGAGAAAGAAACTAGGATCGAAGACTGTTGACTGTATCTTTCTGGGCTATCTTGAGACCACAACCGCTATGAGATTTTTAGGTATAAAATCTGACATAGACGGTATTGTGGCGAATACGATAGTTGAGTTTCATGATGCAACTTTCTTCGAGGAAGTGTTCCTTATGAAGACTGGTATACCTTAGGATGATTCTGATGATAATCCTACTCACACATCAAGTTCTATTCCTGATCATGTGGAAAAGATGACAAATGTGGGGGCGGATCCTGGTACTTCTAACGAAGTAGAGGAACCTAGAAGGAGTAAGGGTGCAAAGGTAGTCAAGGACTTTGGAAGTGATTTTATCACTTACAATGTCAAGGATGAACCTTTAACTTTCTGTCTGTGTTCGAAGTGCTGTGTGCTGTATTATACTGGAAGCGATATTGTTGCAACCCAACACAGCGTAAGTGGGGCAATAATCACTTCAAGAACAGTCTAGATCTTTCGAGAGCTAGACGACTCAGCTGTTCTCTGTTTATCAGATTTTCTGAAAGCTCCTCTAGAGCTAAGTGATTTCTTATCTCTCTTGTTCATTACAGTCTCTAATTATATCTCTTGTTCTTGCCTTCGTGATTTATTTGCTATTTGATTTCTGCATACTCTTGTTACTCTTGTTATATAACTGCCCATTGTTGTGTGCTTATAGTCGATATTCCCAACAAAATCAACGTGTAAAGATATCATATGGTTTTTATATATGAAGTAAATGTAGATAAATTTGAGACCAATGAACCTCTAGTTAGGAAAGATAACCCTAAATAAACTTGATATAAATTAAACTTTAAGTTGAAGAAACTAAAACCGTACTAATTAAGTATTTGGTGTACTAGCTTAAACTAGCTTCATTAATGGGTTAGACGAACTTCTAACTCAATTGGTTGAAGTCATTAATTTGCACATGTTATGGGTTTAATTCTCCATGTTAACAACAATTTTTTCACATTTATAAAAATTAGAGGGTAAAATAGTAATTTGAAATTATTTGTTACCCCAAAGAAAACATGTTGCATTATTATATATATTTATAGATAATAATAATTCTGTTGCAGGAAAGTTAATTTATCAAAATGGGTTAGTTACTCAAATATCGAATCATTTTATTTATATGAATATTAAAATAAATACTAAATTAAATATAGGCAGATCATAACAAATTTTTTAACTAAAAAATTAATAATAATACCGGTGCAACCGACAAGTATAAAGTTAGTATATCAACATAAGTTAATTACCTAAATCCAAATTATTGTATCTTACATGAATGCTAAATAATTAAATTAAATATAAGTTTAGTCACCCAAGATCATAGGAAATAATTTTCACTATCTTAGCAAATGAGCCTTTAGCTCATACGGTGGAAGTTGTTAATTTTCAAGTACACCACCTGGGTTTGATTTTCAGTCAAAATTTGATGTTGCAGTATTATATATAGAATAGATTAAGTGCAAAAATGATATTGTTTAAATTTTATTTATTATTTATTTTATTTTTGTTTTAATAGTTTTTAAATTCATTTAATATTATTTGTGAATATATTATTACATATTAATTTTATTGTTTGATAACTTATACCTTTTTTACATGCTTTATTATAAATACTAAGAATATTATCATTGAATATTTTCTATTTATTTCATTTTATTAATTATATTGAAAATTCTTCCAATTTTTTTATTTTTGTTTTTTATGTATTATTTTATGTATATTGTGTCTATATATTATTTTATTTACTTAATTTATGTGATTTTATATTTTACATTATAAGAATATTAGTATATTTTTATTAATTTTTTTCAATAAATATATTTTTATTTTTAGGTCCTCTAAAATAAAAGTTGTGTATATTTACAATTTCTCTTTTACAGATCATATTACCAAATTAAATGTGGTTAATAATCATTTTAAATCTCTTGGACTAATTATATGTAGAATATTATATCCTATATATAATTGGTTTAAAGTAGTTTACGTGGTATTGGTCGTTAAGGTTAAGACTGTCAATTCATTCAGTATTAAAAAAGTATAAATAAATAATAATATAACGGGCAATTCTATATAATAAAGTATAATAATAATAATAATAATAATAATAATAATAATAATAATAATAATATAATTATTAATAACTAACCGATTACATTTTTTAGCTAAAACTTATTATCTTTTTTATTTTTTCTGACGAACCACCTTCTTTTCCAAATAAAACATGAGGAATTCTATTTTAATAAAATAAAATAATATTATTATAATAATAATAAAAGATATTAAATTTTTTAATTCAGGTTAAATTAAAAAACATACAATATTAATGAAAATCCGTGCATCGTACGGGGTTTAAGCTAGTAAAATAAATAAAATGAGAAAAATTATTTTATAAATAATTTATAACGTATCCCATGCATTGCACGGGCATAAAGCTAGTATCAATCTATTTATCTATACTATCTATCTATTCTATATTATAATAGACGAAACATTGAAAGTTTGGTAGTTGGTGGATCGGTCGGTCAATACAGTACTTGCTGAAATTACTTAATTACCCTTATTTATATAAGCCAATCACCTTTTTTAAATAAAATACATTTTTTATTTTCCACAACTAAAACATATCTTTTTTCCAAAACTATTATGGGTAATTCTATTTAATGAAATATTAAAATTACTAAAACTAACCAATTACCTTTTTCTACTGAAACATATTACATTTTCTATTTTAAATAACAAAACTTGCTGTTTTTATGAAAATAACATAACCTTACTTAATTAGTATATAACTAATTACCTTTTTAAGTAAAACTCATTACCTTTTCTATTTTATCCTACTAAAACATCTCTTTTTCCTAAAATATCACGGGTAATTCTATTTAATAAGATATTAAAATTACTAATAACTAACAATTACCTTTTTCTACTCAAATAAATTACCTTTTCTATTTTAAATAACAAAATTTTCTCTTTTTCCAAAATTACACTGGAAATTCTAATTAATAACTTAAAATAATAATATTACAATTATTAATAATTATTCAGCTACCTTTTTTAGCTCAAAAACAATTTTTTTTTTTTCATATTTTTCAACTAAAGTACCTTTAAGTCTAAAATTTTATGAACATATACATGTTAATATATAATTATTTTCAAATCATGTCATTAAAAAAATTAAACCAATAAATTTTGATGTTTTAAATTTTTTAATTAAAATTAAATTAAAAAACATGTAATATTAAAGAAAATTTATACATCACTCAGGTTATAAACTACTATATATAAATATATATTTATACTATATTGTAATAGATGAAACACGTTATAATATTACAGACAATTTTATTTAATAAAATAAAATAAAAAAGACGTTACCTTTTAAATTAAAACTATTGCCTTAGTTAACACACCGATAAATATGCATTATAATATATTTTCTAATCATTAATACAAATACAATACACTTTAAAATACCACTTGTACTATATTGATAGTAACTAATTAATTATCTTTTTAAACTGAAATATGTTAGCATCTTTTTTTAAATAGAATTTATTTTTTTATAAATACAATAACTTTTCTAAATTAATTTAAATTATTAAAAGTAACCCGTGCATTGCACGGATATAAACTAGTACTATATTATAATAGACGAAACATTAAAAGTTTGGTAGTTGTTGGTCGGTCGGTCGGTATAGAACTTGCTGAAATTACTTAATTACCCTTACTTACATAAACCAATCACCTTTTTTAAATAAAATACATTTTTTATTTTCCCCAACTAAAACATATCTTTTTCCAAAAATATAATGGGTAATCCTATTTAATGAAATATTAAAATTATTAAAACTAATCAATTACCTTTTTCTACTAAAACATATTACCTTTATTATTTTAAATAACAAAACTTTCACTTTTTTCGAAAATAACATAACCTCACTTAATTAGTATATAAACTAATTACCTTTTTTAAGTAAAACTCATTACCTTTTCTATTTTACCCAACTAAAACATCTCTTTTTCCTAAAATATCACGGGTAATTATATTTAATAAGATATTAAAATTACTAATAACTAACAATTACCTTTTTCTACTTAAATATATTACCTTTTCTATTTTAAATAACAAAACTTGCTCTTTTTTTCGGAATTACACTAAAAATTATAATTAATAACTTAAAATAATAATATTATAATTATTAAAATTATCCAGCTACCTTTTTCAGCTCAAACACAATATTTGTTTTTCATATTTTCCAACTAAAGTACCTTTAAATCTAAAATTTTATGAACATATACATGTTAATATATAATTATTTTCAAATCATGTCTTTTAAAAAATTAAACCAATAAATTTTGATTTTTTAAAAATTTGAATTAAAATTAAATTAAAAAAATCATGTAATATTAAAAAAAATCTGTACATCACGTGGGTTATAAACTACTATCTATATCTATCTATACTATATTATAATAGACGAAACACGTTATAATATCACAAGCAATTTTATTTAA
>PHNY01034193.1:0-13824 GCA_003724115.2 Anethum foeniculum | reverse complement strand
ATATTATTTTTACCTTTTTTATTTTCTCTAACCAAGTTTCACGTATTTTACAAAAATAGTATGGACAATTATATTTAATTAAATATAATAATATTATAATTATTAGTAACCAACCAATTACCTTTTTAAACTAAAATTCACTATCAATTTAATTAAAAATTCATATGATATTGAAAAATAGCCCGTGCATCGCACGGGTTCTAAGCTAGTATATATTAAAACGAAATATATAAAATAATCCTTACAATTTAATTCCTATACAAATTCCTGATCATTCTTCAAAAAAATCATACTTCTAATAAATGCGGGATTCTTCTAAACAGAGGAAAATGGCTTGCTGAAATCATCAAACAGCTTGCTGAATATAACCTGTACTGCAAATCCTGTAAACTCATTAACAACACACTAATATAGTTAAATAGTTTGCTGAAATATGATTATCAAAATTTCAGAGAGTATTGAAACGATACAGGGTATTAAAATTATTCACGTAATAAATTCTCTTATTTTGTAACATCCTATACATTATTCAACCTATTCCACTAGGTATTTTTGTTAAATATTTCTTATGACTTTCACTTTTTATAAAGGCTATAATAATTTAAATTATGTAAAAATATTTTTTTATTTTTCGGAGTAGTATTTTAAACATCTTGATAAAATATTTTTTAAGTTTGCCAAATAAACATAGTTAACAAATAAATTCAAAAGGGACACAAATTTAAAATTTAACCCAACAAAACAATTTTATCCAAAAAAATACACGAATATCACATATTGTACAAGCTACACCTACTAGTTTATTGTATATTTCCTCCGTCTTTTTCTATTCATAACATTTGGAATGTGCACTGGATTTAATAATAGTAACGAATCAGGGAGGTAATAGGTGTAAAATAGCATGACGTACTAAAATTAGTAAGCAAAAATATATTAATTTAGAAAATATCAAAAAATGAATATCAACCAACTAAATATACCCGATATATGCCGCATAAGCAGTGTCTGTGGAGTGTATCATATACGAAGTTTTACCTTCACTCAAAAGATTGAATAGGCTGTTTTCACAAAGACCCCGCTAGTGTGTAAATTAGTAAAGTTAAATATTATAAATAATATACAATACACAATATTAATAGTGAGTGTCATAAGTCACTTCTATTCCACATATTACACAACTTTTGATGCCTCAAACTTAATCTTTTATTAAGATTTCGCTCAAAACTTAATATTTTTGAATTCGCCAAATACCGAATAGTGACTTTCGAAAGTCACTTAGATTCCCCTTTATCCTAAATGTTAAGGGATTATGAGTATCAACTATCAACACACTGCTCAACAATATGGCCGAAATATCACAAAAAAAATATAATATACAATCCGGTTCAATAACATTTGATATCAAAAATATGAATGAAACGTATAAAAAAGGAAGTACTAAGAAATGAATAGTTGAAGCACATTCTTACTTTTTACTTTCCGACTTATGTTCTGCCAAAATTAAACAGATTTTGTCTCTATTTTTATTATCTTTAAATTGCACCGTAACAATCAATAAATTCGGATAAGTTTGCTTAATATGATATTAATATATGGTTAAACATGCTATTCAAGTACTGTACGATTTTCTTTATAACTTCTCGATAAATTTAATCTATTTTTTTTAGTATATAACAAATAGACTAACCGAATATACTAGTCTAGTCGGTCAAATACATAACATAAAAATATAAAACTTCCGACTATTTGAACAAGTAATACATTTATATTATATTTTCACATGAAATATTCTTTCATCACATGTGGTATTACTTTGGACTGCAGTTTTACATCTTAAAATGATTAAACATTTTATTTCATTAAATTATTTCTTAATTGAAATTGAATAATATGACATTTCCATATATTAATCGAAATTTTCCAAACATTTAAATTTACGCCCATATATTCAATTCCAGGTCACTACTGGGTTTCAACTTATTTTTTTAACATATTTATATTATTTAACCCAACAACATTTTAAATCTCTCGTATTATCTCAATTACCATTTAAGTGTTTCACTTTAATCTTTGTAATTTTATTATATAGATAATTTAATGTTAATTGTATCATCTTCTTCCTTTCAAATACCCAAAAAAAAAATGACTCATTCCAAAATTAGATAAACTTAAACTTAGGTATTGAGTTTGAATTGAATTTCAATTTATTTTTAAAATGTCAAAATAATTGCATTTTAACTTGAATTTCACAAAAACCCGGCCCGACCGACTGTGATCTTCAAAGTTCAAACTGTCATTTAAAAGTTTGGTGCGAAAATTCAAATCCAACAAACCTTTATTCCGTTAAAATCAAACTCGTCGCCGTCGACAAGTTCTCCAGCCAAGCAATCGCCGGACTCTAACACTGTAATCATCCGGTAACTCAAGGTCTTCTTCACACTAAACGTAATTTACTTTCTTCCCATTTCATTCATTACCAGATTTTATAAAATAGTCTCATCTCTCTCTCTCTCTCTCTCTCTCTCTCTCTCTCTCACACACACACACACACACACACACACTCACTCACTGATTGTACTCGAGATTTCACAAATCAGAACTGATCAAACAGTGATCATGCTTTCAAAGAAGTGAAAACGAAAGCGAACTGAAGATTATGAAATGAAAACGAGAAAACGAAGTAAATCAGTTGTGGATGAATCGGATGTTCCATTCTCGATCTCCGTGCCTCCATCGATAGCTGTGTATGTTTCTAATCAAGCAAGCATTTATATTTATTCTGTATCGCGATTTGTTTAGGCTATCTATTTATTCGTATATGTAATTATTCTGCTCTAAAATTACATTTGATATATGTTTGAACATTTTCGCGTGTTAGTGGTGCTATACTAATTATCTTGATACGAGAATTGAGAACTGTGATATTTTCCGATTAAGATTGCTCTACTGGATATATATGTTTTTTAAAGCTTAGATGAAATCGTATTGAGTTTGATGCTGAAATTTGGCAGATCTACTTTATAATCGATATGTTGGATTTGGTTTTCGGTTGTTGGGATCAGAAAGTACCTATTTGGTAATACGATAAGAGATGATCGTTAAATATTAATTCACTACGCTATGAACACATTTAGGATATTAGAAAGACAAGTATTTTACACCCGTGCTTGAACCTCGGATTTTATATATTACGGATACATATGTTTTTTCGATATATATTGTTGGATCATGCACAATTTCATAGATTCAGCTAAAGAACATAATTGTGGCTTTCGTTGTGACAATGTACACTTCTGCCTCTTTAAGCAGAAGCACAGTTCATGCTTCTCCAGTGGAGTGGAGAGGTTGCAAGTGTAAGCACTCCAAATGCCTTAAGTTGTAAGTTTGCTTCACTTCGCATGTGTATACATTTGTGGTTCCTAAGATTTAGGTAGGTGTTTGATTTTCGGGACTAATATAATCTTTCATATTGCTGCATCATTCGTATTGAACTTAGAACCGAGGCATGTAGGATAAGACATCCTCTGCTTAGTTAATCATTTATAGCTTGAAAGGAGTATTGGTTTTGGCTTTAACAATGAAGTTTTCATTTACACAACTCCAAGGTACTGTGAGTGCTTTGCTTCTGGAACATATTGTGACGACTGTGGCTGCAAAAGTTGTCGAAATAATTTTGAAAATGAATCTGCAAGACAAAATGCAATTAGTTTGACCTTGGAGCGAAAACCACATGCATTTAGGCGTATGGCTGGCCAACATCTAACTCTGAATAGCGAGGTATGCTACTACCACTGTATATGTATTGTGTGTGTACTTGAACATATTTGCTAACCGCAGATTGGACTTGGATGAAAGAATCGAGCTAGATACATGGGGTGTGGGGGGGTTGGTTTCACTTGCCTCTTGTAAGAGGCATAAGTAAAACCAAAGAGGATGCATAAGAAGTGTTTTATATTCAAAGAAGAAAGAAAAAGCAAACAGGTAAATCCAATGAGTTTCTGTCACAAGGTACATTACATGATACATTATTACTATAACCCATTAGGAATGTGAAGGTTTAAGAGCGTTCTGCTGAAGTATATTATAGAGGTAGAATCTTATGCAAGTTATATATGGGGATATATTGTGCTCAAAATCAACTTCTTGCTTGATTTTGATCCAGTGATAGAAAGTTAGTATAGTTCTTCACATAAACCTTATAGAGCTTTTGAGTACAATAGAATAAGGTATGAATGAAATAGCTATTAATTTGGCTGAATATAGTTCTAAAGATCAAATGCCCATGCTGGGAGAGTTGGAGTAAGCCTATTTATATGTGTGAATTACTGAAAATATAACCTCTTTTTATCTATTGTTATAAAACTAAATACATGAAACAAATATAGGATCCTGCAAAATGTGTATTGATGGAGGGATGCAACTGCAAGAAATCAAGATGCCTCAAGAAGTATTGCAATTGCTTTCGAGCTAACAGCTTGTGCTCTGAAAAGTGTAGATGTATGGACTGCAATAATTTTGAGGGATGCGAAGAGAGGTTGGCTTTTGATATAGGGAAAGATACGAGTGTGTTTCCAAAAGTTGAGCAGGCAAATCTTGTAATCGATGGTGCAGTTGAGCTTTCTAGCTATAGGCTGTTTCAGGATTCCATGAACAGGACTGATCAGAATTTGCAAAGTTTAAACAAGGATGATCAATCAGTTTGTGAAGCTGCACAAACTCATCAGGTATTGAATGCTTAAGCCTTAAACGACGAGAACATATTTGATGTTTCCTCTTGTATTTCACAATAGCACTTTCTATTAGTATTTATCAGTTAAGAACATGATGGCATGTGTCATTTGTAGGAAGTAAAATGCTTGTTTTTCTGCAATAATTTAAATTTCCATGATTGACCTTTTTGTCAATCAGTTGGACTTCAGTGTTAAGAACAGCACTTAACCTTGTCTATTCTGGTGGATTTGCTTAATCACATATTGATAACGACAATACTTGCTCCTGTTCCCTTCTCTTACTCGCCCTATCCTCCCATTGGTCAGCCTTTTGCACCCGCCACAATGGACTCTTCTAAGGCGACCTACAG
Organism: Anethum foeniculum; assembly: GCA_003724115.2. Classification (NCBI taxonomy): domain Eukaryota; kingdom Viridiplantae; phylum Streptophyta; class Magnoliopsida; order Apiales; family Apiaceae; genus Anethum; species Anethum foeniculum. The sequence continues at coordinate 8,744 of PHNY01034193.1, read as the reverse complement.
GTTTATATCTGTACTCGAAGTCCTTTCTCTGTAAACTGTCGATATTCTTATGCATGTGCAAGCATTCACGAATATTAAAGGTGTCTATAAATGTGGCTGAAGATCTTTGTTAGCTGACCTCATCCAACCACATGACATAAGAGAGCTTTCAGCACATTTAGTAGTTGTCTCTGATGCAAACAAATATTTCAGAGGTATGGTCTGATGTAGATAACTTATAGAGCAACATGCATATATAGAATATTCTTTATCTTGGTCTTGTACTTCCATTAGAATGTCACTCATCATGGTTTTTTAAAATTATTTGGCTTTTGATTGCTCATATATACAACTGGACATATCTGATATATAGGTTTAAAATATTCTTGAACAATAATCGTGTTGGCGATCAAATGTTTGGAAACAGAAGTAATTAGTTTAGTTAAGGAAACCATAGTAATTTCAAGATTATATATTATTACTTCTATGAGTAGTTTCCTGTCATTTGAAATTCTGTATAGTTTTGTTCATATGATGTGCTTAATCCAGATTTTCCATCTGATTTTTAACTAAAACTACTTGATTCACTTGATGCTCAGTGAGAATTATGCATTTGATTTTAATTATTAAAAATATATCTATTTCTGCAGATGTATATGCACAGCAGGAAAGGCTTGTGTTGGGTACTTTTTGTGATTGTCTTATTAAGCTCATTTGTCGTGGAAAAGCAAAAGGTAAAGAGTGTACCTCATTCAAAACATTGAGTGAGCTTATTAATTGTCGAGATAAGCTAACTACTGAGATCTGGATATGTGGAGAAAAGGCATTGCAGGTCCACAATGGTTTATGTGAATAGTGGACTGAGCATGTTCTTCCGGTTAAGCAGTACTTTGTTTCGTAATTTTTGTGTCGACTTCTCTTATGTAGTAAATATTAACTTCACAAGTACATGAACTTTGGGTACTTATTATTTGTTCTCCCCTCGTCAATCCTCTTCAGTTACTGAACATACATTATGGACATTGCAGAAAGGCAAGTTTCAATGTCAATTCGCTTTGATCCAGAAAATCAGAATGAATCTGTTGTCTTAGATCATGAAGAGGAAGTATGAGTAAACCAGAGATCTCCAGAAATGGAATCATAAACACTAGAAGCTGTGGATACTATGAAAATGCTCCGACTTATCAGACTCTTATTGTTCCTGCGGAACCGTGGGAGAAAGGTGGGAAGTAAAATTAGGCTTTTGAGCTCAATCCTCTCAGCCCCGATCTTTCTGTTCTTCCTATTGAGGTAAAGAACTAATAGAGAAGTAATGTAACATAAATATTGAAAAGAATTTGGACACATGTACCTAAACTGGTTATGTTAATTTCTCTAAACCTTGGTCTGGTAGTCGATAATATGCATTCTTCTGGAACATCTTTTCTACATGAAGCTGACCATAAACACATATTGCTTCAACAATTTCTTTAATTCCATTCTTTTGATGTCTGTTGATTGCATTCTCAAGGTGACGACCTTTTTCTGTGCTGAAGTGGGTACTTGTTTCAAAAAAAAAATATGGATGCAATGTCTAAAACTTGACCCAGAATTAGCCATTAGCGCTCACGACTTCAAAGAAGCTGGTGATATTTATTTATTTCCATTTGGCAAAAGATTTTACTAATATCTGGTATAAAACTAGAAGGTTCAAGAAATATATAACATGAAAGATGCAGCATCGCCAAAAATCAAAATAATAGCCCCACTATTAGTTATATTGAACTGAGTCAAACATATTAGAAGATTTATTTCACATCCCAGGGTTGGAGGTTTAAGTTGTCAGCCAGCTTATTCTGCCATCAGCTACAGGAAATGAGGCAACCAATTGAAACACCATCAATATTTCATGATTTCAAGGATGGTGCCGTGCACTATGCTGAGGCATTGACTTGAATCTTATTTCAATATAGCAAAGGCATCTCGTATACAATCTCCCCTTCGGAGTAGGCAATAATAACATTGTAGGTCAAATCATCTCTGCTCCGGAGTCCATCTCCATAGCCATTGAAACATCATGGATTTCCATGTACTATCTTTCATCAAGATGTTAAATCTTCAAGTTCAGTCATATGGATACATCCTTCACCTTGCTTGAGAGTGTAACAACAAATTTGAACTCTATAAATCAGCATATGCTACGCATTGCCGTGATTCTCATGAATATCTTCTGGCTACCTAACAACTTGTTGTACCTTACCAGAAGAAACAATATTAGTTACAGCTTCCTGTGAATATATTCACATAATTCACCAATAATCACTACAGGAACACATTCCATCTTTGAAATGATGATATCGATTAACATCTCTAATAATGATTTCCCTTTGAGTAATTTTAGAAATGAACTTGATAGCCACATGGCAATCTTCACATACGCGCAGATTCTTGGTAATTAAAAGCTTGGCCCCAGGAGGTGTACTTATGAGTCCAAACGCAATTGCTAGCCTTTCACTGTGACTACAGATCATTCTTCTCTTCTCATCATCATCCACATCATGAAAAACAGGAGCCGTGTTCGGCACATACCCAGCTTCAGCCATCAGTGCTCCCAACTTTTCTAATTCTTCATATATCTCATCAGCCATTGGATGAGAAGTATCTCCAGAAAGAAATGCATGTACTTTATTTTTCACCTCAATCCAACTGCAAGCAATGCTTTTCTTTAGCCCCCTGTCTGTCATAAGTTTCCGAAGCTTTGCAACTCCTTCCCACTTGCCTGCTTGAGCATACAAGTTTGATAAAATTACGTAGTTGCCGGAGTCATCAGGTTCAAGCTCAATCAGCCGCTCCAATGCAAGTTCCCCCATTTCCATATTTCCGTGTATTTTGGATGAGTTAAGTAATGCACCCCAAACACCAGAATCTGGTAACATTCTCATCTCCATAATGAGATTATAAGCCTCATCCAATCGACCACAGTGCCCAAGGAGATCAATCATGCAAGTATAATGTTGAATGGTTGGTTCTATACGGTAATCTTTCTTCATTGATTCGAAAAAGTTTCTCCCCTCATCCAGCAAACCTCCATGGTTGCAAGCCGATAGAACACCAACAAAAGTAATGTGATCCGGCCGAGCCACCTGGATCATTTGCTGAAACAAATAAAGAGCCTCACTAGCATGACCATGCATTGCGTATCCAGTAATCATAGCATTCCAAGAAACGATCCTTTTCTCCTTTAGGTGTTCAAACAAATTTCGTGCAACCATCAGAGAACCACTTTTGGCATACATATCTACCAATGCAGTATTAACCTTATCCTGCGATCCATACCCTTGTCTCCAGCTAAACCCATGAAGCTCCCTCCCTTTTGGCAAGGCAGCTATATCAGCAGCTGCTGAGATAGAAGTCACAAGTGTTGCATCAGTAGGCCTTAAACCCATCAATGCCATCTCACTGCATAAAGTCAAACACTCTTCCGGACGCCCATTCTGTGAGTAAGCAGCTAGCATTGAATTCCATAACACGACATCCCTAACCACAATTTTATCAAACACTTTGCGAGAATTATCTACATACCCACATTTAGCATACATATCAATCAACGCAGCACCCACAAAAAAATCCGTCTCCCACCCACTTCGTATAGCATTCTCATGAATATCCCTCCCAACTTTAATATCCGAAAGGGCTGCACACGCCTTCAGAACAAACGGGTACGTAAAATTATCAGGCACAAGCCCAAAATCAACCATTTGGTAATAAAGAGATATAGCAGCCCGGTAAGGGCCATTCCAAGCATACCCTCGAATCAAAACATTCCAAAGAAAAATATTTCCCTTGGGAATTCTATCAAACAAATAGTGGGCATTCTTTAAATAACTACAAGTGCAATAAAAATTAACAAGTTTGGTAGCTAGATTAGTATCGTAACTGAGCCCGATGAGGCAAATGCGGGCATGGAGCTGCCTACCAGGCTCAATTGCTTTGTATTTGATACAAGATTGAAGAATAGAGGGGTAATCAAGATTTGAGTAATTTAAGGTTGGGTGATGGATAGCTGATGATGAATGAAACAAACAGGGATTACTGAAAGAAGTGAATGCTACTACATGTTGAGCAACGGTGAATCTCTTCAGAATTGTTCTGGTTTGAAAGAGCATTTCAAATACTTGCAACAACTGGAAACGGAGGGAGAGTGATATTTGTTATTGGATTACCAAAAAAATTGTATTTATTGTGGCGGGAGGATTAACGAGCTCAATAATAAATAAACAAATTGTGTAATCACAATTGTATTATACTTTACAGTAAACATTTCTTTTGTTTACACTTTGCCAACCAAGTAACTACTTAAAATATTAAACTTTAAGGAAAAGACGAGCATAAAGCGCCTTTATACCAGGACGCCTGATATTGGATAACATTCTGATCAGTCATGAGGTAATGCATCATTTGAAAAGAAAGAAAAGAGAGAAGGAAGGCTACATGACTTTGAAACTAGACCTCAACAAAGCATACGATCGGATTGAGTTGTCATATTTACAACAAATTATGCTTAAAATAGGTTTTCATGTGCACTTGAGCATGAATTCTGTGAGCACTGTCAGATATCACTTCGCATATGATAGGAGAATGCTGGAATCGATTTGTCAGGGGATCCCCTGTCGCCGTATTTATTATCCTCTGTGTAGAAGGTTTCTCAGCGACTATTCAGCATTTCGAACGTAATAAATGGCTAAGCGGAGTAGAAATCTGTAATCTGGCTCCTACAATCACACATATGCTTTTTGCTGACGACAACTACGTGTATTGTAAAGCGAACATGGAAGTGGCAGATAATGTGAAGAAGTTACTTGATACTTTTGAAAATGCAATAAGTCAAAAGGTAAATTGTGGTAAGTCGTCTATATTCTTCAGCTCTAACGTTGCAGATCCTTATAGAACAGAACTTTGCTCGAAGTTACATATCCAAGAAGCAGGGGAAAGAACAACCTATCTAGGCCTCCCATCAATTCTTGGTCGAAAAAGTCTGCACTATTGGGATACCTGAAGGAACGAATTGATAACAGAGTGAGGAGTTAGGATGAGAGATTTATCTCACGTTCAGGGAAAGAGATTTTAATTAAGAATGTAGCTCAAGCTATTCCCAGTTAAGCTATGAGCGTCTTTCTTTTGCCCCAAGGAATTACAAAAGACATGGAGCGAATGTTAGCTAGATTTTGGTGGCAGTCGAAACCAAAACAAAGCTCAGGCATAAGTTGGATGGGGTGGACATGTCTCAGCAAACATAAATCAACAAGAGGAATGGGCTTTCGAGATTTCTATGACTTCAACCTAGCTATGTTGGCGAAGCAGGGATGGAGATTCCTCAATAAACCAGACAGTATAGTCAGCAAACTCTTTAAGGCTCGATACTTCCCAAATCAGGGTTTTTTAACAGCAAGCTTAGGACATAATCCTAGCTTTGTGTGGAGAAATATATGGGAGTCGATTCCACTGTTAAAGAGTGGGGTTCGATGGTCGATTGGTACAGGAGAAAAAATCGAAATTAAGTAGCAACCTTGGTTAAACGCGGAGGATCCTTATGTCTCAATAGAATCGCTGAGTTTTGAACATAATACAGTTGCATCACTGATGAGATCAGACAGTCGATAAAGGGACACCGATATTGTTCTTAATTTATTCAATGAAAGAGATCAGCAGTGCATCTTGAATACCACGATCAACTCATGACTTACAGAGGATAGAATTTACTGGAGTAAAAAAGTGATTGGATATTATTCGATTCGCAGTGGCTATCGCTTATTACAAGCTCAGAAAGGAAGATGGACTGAAGACGACAATAACAGATTATGGAGGAAAATGTGGTTAGTAAAAGCCCCTCCCAAAGTGCTTAATTTCATTTGGAGAGCTCTCTCTTATTGCCTTCCTACAATGATCAAGTTGGGTCAAAAATGAGTTTCAGTGTTGAAAACATGTTTGGTATGTAATGGTGAGGATGAAACCATCATTCATGCTCTAGTTACTTGTCCATTTGCACAACAGTTTGGAAGAAGGTCATCCCAGACGTGCAACAAGAAGTTGAGAGAGGTTTTGAAGGGTGGCTGGAGAAAGTTTTATACAGCATAAGTAATGATAGGAAAGCTATGATTCTTACAGTGTGCTGGGCAATTTGGAAAGCACGTAATAACAAGCACTAGAACAGGAAGCAAGTTTCTTTAAATGGTCTGCTAACACCGGCAAAACTCTACCTTTCTCAATAGCAAGAAGCCCAAAGTCATTCAAAGGAGACTCTAATTCATCTTGACAGTTTAAGAGATGGAGTTCACACTTGGGTAGCACCACAGATGGTAACAATAAAGATGAACATTGATGCAGCAACATTTAAGGATTCACCAGCTTATGGAGTTGGTATGATAGCTAGATATTCAAAAGGGGAGTTAATCCATTCCCACTCTTCTTACTACAAGGGGAGGTCAACCCGGAAACTGCAGAAGCTTTGGCAATAAAAGAAGCCCTCAGCTGGACAAAGAAGAATCAATGGGAGGACATTCAACTGGAATCTGATTGTCTAGTAGCGGTACAAGCAGTCAAGAGCAAAGTTCGCATGATCTCGTCGTTTGGTTCAGTAGTAGAGGACTGCAGAAACTTGATTAGTAGATCAAACAAAATTAATTTGTCTTTTGTTCGATGATCTGCAAATATGACTGCTCATTTCTTACTTAAGGAGTCATGTTCACATCCAGGTCGAGTGATTAATAGGAGTGATGTTCCTGTTGGTCTAAAAAATGTAATGTTGCATGATTTGAAGTAATATAAATCATTTTTACGTCAAAAAATATTAAATTTCATAAGCAAAAAAAAGCAATAGCTTATTATATCGGATTTTTAGAATTTTTTATATGCATATTTTCGTTAAATATGTTTAACTCTGTTTGTTTGGGTGAGGGTAAAATAATATTTCAATTAATCTTAATTAGTTTCTAGGTAAAATAAAATAAAATAAAACATTTATGAATTATGAATTTTTAGTTAGGAAAGATGAGAATAGTAGATATAATATGCATACATGCAACATGTATATTTATCAATCAACAATAAATTTAACCATTTAACCTTATTTTTATGTCACATGATTTTACCTTTTTTTCATTTGAGTGATTCACTTATAAGTTAGGGGTAAGCTGAGTGACCAAATAGTATTAATCATTATGTACTCCATATTCATGTCTTAAATTTATTCTAACTTCATCATAAACTATTAATCTATCATATTTTGGATAGTGTCAATCCAAACGTCATACAGAGAAAATAAGAGAAAGTTATCTGGAATTTAAGTAGTCAATAAATTTAATAGTACGAGACCTTTCTAATTCTTCTTAAAAACAAATTTATACGGACTCCGCCCAAAATGGACAATATCATATTATTGTAAAGTTAGGACTCACTTAGCAAGCCCAACGAGTGGTATCAGAACCAAATGCTTGGAGCAGAAACTTGGGGCTAACGGGTAGCAGTTGTTCAATGTAGGAGGCCCCTCAATGTGGACGCGATCGGAGATCTATCGATTACCTTGCGTCGAAAATCTTCGTGATGGTGTTCAGGTGGCGGGTTTTGCGGGATTGGAAACAGTTCAAGATGTAAACATATTTTTAGTAAGAGATATGACCCCGTGCCTTGTGTTGAAAGTCTTCGTAATGGTATTCAATGCGGGTGATATAAGACGTAGACAGATTTATTGCAAAAGATAAGACCACGAAATTTGTGATTCTTAATTTGAGGGAAGGACATCTTAGTTCAATATCAGACTTTTCAACTCTGGGGGACATGGCATTAGTCTCAGGGTTTTGAAGAGCATCAATACCACATTCAGGGTCCTATGATATTCTCAGGGGGCTTTGAGAAAATCAGCTAACATTTAAGAGGTCCCCAAATACCTAAACACCCAAAAATTGACATACAAACTAAAACTGAACCTAACCTGCACAATGTTTAACGTCTTGAGCTCTATATATTTAATATGTTCCTCTCTCTTCATCTTCCATTTCAATATTTTTTAGTTGCTATTACTAGGGTTGTCAAAAAAATCCGAAATATCTGATATCCGTTCGAAATATCTGTATCCGTATCCGAAAGAGAGCAGATAATATTCATATCCGACTCAAAAAATATTATCTGTATTCGAATTCGACAGATACGGATACGAATATAGGGATATTCGTATCCAAAAATATTCATACATGAAATTATATATATATATATATATATATATCTTAAAATTTAATAATTTATTAATCATAAATGTTTATAATATATATATATGTGTGTGTGTGTTTTATTACTTACTCTAAAAAATAATTTTCAACCTTTTCAACAATATTAATATTAAAAATTAAAGGATTATTAATTAAAAAACTAAATATCGATTATACTTTTATTGTTGTATTTAGTCGGGTTAGTTAATACATGATACACCGATTTAAAAGACTAAACCCTAAAAAATCCACTCAGCCTTAACCTCCTTCACTCTCTCCGCCGCACAACCTAGATCCAATTAACTTTTACATTCAACAAGTTCGTATAAGGTATGTGATTTAATCTTTTCATATTCGGATTATCAAATATTCTTGTCTTAATTGAGTTTAATTGGGTATTTGAAATTGGATTGCAGATCTAACACGGATTTTTTTGCTAAATCTCTGATTAATGGAACAAGGTATTTCTTGTCATACGATTTTTATTTTTTTAGGTTTTATATTGTGGAATACGTAGTGTTATAT
>PHNY01034148.1:7420-23912 GCA_003724115.2 Anethum foeniculum | reverse complement strand
AGTTTATGTCTTCACCTCGAATTCCTCATTGGGAAGCAGCTTTACATGTTTTGAGATACCTGAATGGTAACCCTTCTCAAGGTCTTTTCCTTAATTCTTCATCTGATTTCAAACTAGAAGCATATTGTGATGCTGATTGGGCATCTTGTGCTCATACAAGAAAATCAGTTAGTGGTTTTGTTATTTTTCTTGGTGGAAGTTTAATTTCCTGGAAGTCAAAGAAACAGCACACTGTCTCTTTGTCATCTGCTGAGTCACAGCTGAATTAGCTTGGTTATCCAGGTTAATGCAAGAACTAGATGTGTCAGATGTTCTTCCAGTTCCTGTTAAATGTGACAACCAAGCTGTCATTTACATAGCTAAAAACCCGGTTTTTCACGAACGGACTAAACATATTGATTTGGATTGTCATTTTGTACGAGAGAAATTATTGGCTGGTTTGATTTCACTATCATATGTTCCTACTACATTACAACTCGCAGACGTATTTACTAAACCTCTCACGGGTGTTCAACATCGCTCTATAGTCAGCAAGTTGGGTGTGCAATCATCCACCTCCAACTTGAGGGGGGTGTTGGAGATATTACCTGAACTGTAAATAAATAAACAATTACTAGTTAGTTGTTTTACTAGTATAGTTTTACTGCATAGTTTTACAGCTAGATAGGATTAGTTTAGTAACCAACTTTCCCGCCTTTTACTTTTCAACTTGTATTTAAACTCTCTTGTACATTTCATTTCAGTAAGAAAAAAACTAATACACTGTGTATAATTTTTCTCCCAATTCTTGTTCGTCTTCTTCATCTAGTTTACAAACATATACACGCATATACATACAAAACATACAGTTTAACAGTTAGTCCCTTCGCAGCCTATATTATAAGACCCCAATTTGTTTATTAAATTTTTCAATACATCTGCTGTGATCACTGCAGGCTAACTTATTAACTATTACTATTTTATTTTTGCCAACTAAAAATTAAATATTTCTGTTTGGAACTGCTAAAATAGCAAGCATTGATTTTAATTATTGATGTTTTCTCTTATTAGCGGACTCCTAAAGAATTGTTTTTGGGGTATTATCAAACAAGTTTCATTGGAACAACCCTATCAAAGAGAAGCATGCACGGCAACATTATAGCAAAATGAAGAATGCACATGCTACACTTTTGTTCAGGCAACAAACTATTATTGGTGACAGTAGCGAGTAGTGATTTTTCCGATAGTCCACATTTCTTGGGAGGTAGACCTGCTGTTCTGCGAGGCAGTCAAGTTTTGTAGCGGATACTATAGTTCAATCTGTAGTTTTTTTTTACAACAGTTTATCTTGTCTTTAACATTATATTATAGAAAAAACACTGAAGCTGTTATAAATTAATACCAATACTTTCACAGATTAATTTATATGAATTTTATTATGTGTTTTCTATATTCAACTGGTTAGGCTTATAAATTTTGATTAGGGTCATCTTTGTGCAATATATAAAAAAACTTGGAATGATTATTAAGGCAAGAGGAAAAATGAAACGGAATAGCTCAAGTGTAGCAGGAGGTCCAGGCTACATGAAATGTGGAGCCCGACTGAAAAGCAATTGTTCAAAGTCAGTTATACTACTATTCCAGGCAACTTTTTTCTAGACTCTTAAACATGTGAATTGTGAAGTCATGCGCAGTGTGTACATTTATAAATTTGAAATTAGAAAAAAGTTATGGTTACCAACGTCATCGGTGAGCGTGACACACTAGCTGTATAAAATAAATAGGCCGTCAAAGACTCTATGGTTTCTCATTAACAATATTAATAAAGTGTGTTGTTAGATACGAACTACAGTAGTATTTTCCCTTTACTTTGTTCATTACACTCCTGTAGTCCATACATATATTTTAAGTATCAACAGGAGGGGTGGAGGAGGATGAAGAGATCAGGATCAATGTTGGCTGCTACTGCTGCAGCAGCAGCCACTGCTGCTTCGAATAACTCCAGTTCTTCCCAGATTAGCTTCTCTTCTCCTCAGGTACTTACATTACATTACATGGTGTCGTTTGGATCATGTGAAATCTTGTTGGTTAGCATCTCATGATTCAAACGGCACCTGTGTATAGATTGAAATGTATATACTTCATTCTGATTGTGGGTACATTGGTTGTAACAGCAAGAAGATGTTTATGGTGGGCACAAGACACAAGAAAAGAACAAGTGTTGTGATAAATTTACTCCCAGGTTCGATGGTTTAAGGTTTATCGAAACGCTCGTCACTGCTCACCGCTGAATTTTATTTTAACTGTCGTAGTACTAGTCATTTTGGAGGGGGTCACTTCCTACTCCGATTTAATCCAATTATTTATCGTTATATTCTTCTTCAATGTAGTAAATGTTTCAGTAGTTGTAACTTTTTGAGTGTAAGTTTAACTTCAATGCCTAGCTATGCTACTATTGTTGTATCTTATTTCTTTTTAATTTAATTTTGTCTGGCCGATCCCAAGTTATACTTCCGATTTCCGAGTGGAACTAACTTTGATACCCAATTTGATTAATCTAAGTATGGTTGAGAAGAAAATTAATAAAATAATATAACACATCGTCTAGGTAATCATTTTTGTGACTAGAAACATTTACGAATTACAAGTACTAGTACTGCCGAGACAACACTTTGGGGGGGTTCCCGTGGGAAAACAGTGGCCTCTTTCCTTTTTTATTCTGACCATTTTCTTTATTTGTCCAGACAAGCAATGTCCTTGGCATCAAAGTCTGAACTCAACTCAACTTTTTTAACGTGCATTTGATTTTCCTTCACTCCAATAATGCTGTTTAGGACAAGTGAATATTCTTCACAAGTTTCAAACTTCATTTCCCCCCAGCTTTCGGTGGACGGATAGAACATTTTCATTGGCCTCTTCCATGCTTCACTTGTGATCATTCATATACACCGTACATCATAAGCAGCAAAATAGTATCGGAAGTAGGTTAAGACCGCTACTTTATTTATAATTCGTACGAGACAATTTTTTACTTGGAGAAGAATCATACAGAGCTTTATAAAATTTTATACCAGAATGTCATAGTAGCCACCCGTAAGAAGTGGAACATTAACTTGGTTGTCGATTCTTCAAGTCATTCAGTATTAACCGAATGTCTCGGTAGCACTGGCTTGCTATTCTTCAGTATAACAATCTGTTTGAAACTATTTTTCCAGTACAGAGGCCACGGTCCATTTGAATATATGGATATTGTTCTTTCCAGATACAAGGTTTTGTAATGCAGTTTCCCAAGTTTAAATAAATACACACTTGATCACTAAAACAAACATGCGGCTACAATTCTCTAAGAACCTTGAGAAAACTATCATTTAAACAAAAAGGTATATTTTAATGCTGCACCATTACAGTGCGGATAAAGACCAGAATAAATTCACTGGTAGCAGAAGGTCTTGCATAACTCTTTCCATTTAGTCAGATCCTCCTAGTGTTCTGAGTACTTCAAACTTGATAAGCAATGTCAAGTGGTGTCTGGACTAAGCTGTTGGTATCTATATGTCAATAAATGTGTTGAAAAAATCTCCACTTACGTTGGTACTTCTAAACTATATTGATGTATTTTAGCTGCTAACAGATATCACGGTTGTGCCTAACTTTACGCGTTATGGACCGGCCCTTGCGTAGCCTTCGAGCTGTAAGAGCTTCTAACAAATTTTCAAGACCGTCTTCAACTGCATCACCATGTTCCTCCAGTCCAAATGAGCTAAGCTGAGGGACACTTTGTAGCTCAAACAGGAGACTGGCAGCCGCTGCTGCTGTACATGTTCGATCCCACGATGGTTGAGGGCTGCCATCAAAACAGAAGATAACAGAAAAACATATAACATTTTAAATTTATAAGAACAAAATGACTGGGGTAAATATTACCTATAAAGTACAAGATTACTTAATGAAAGTCAAATTTCTTTGTATAAGAAGTTAACAAAGAAATGATATCGAGAAATAAGAACAGGGCATATAAAGAAAATACAATACTGGAACCATGTTCACTCAGTTCACATACATATCATTCCATTATGTAAAAATACATCAAATATAGAAAGCATTGAACTGTAAAAGAACACAAATAAAAGAATACTTAACAAACAAGGGAGAATTTTACCGGAGTTTATGCATAGCAGATGCACCAGTGGTGAGAGATATACAAGGTAGGTCTTCCTTCCAGACCAAGTTAGCTCTTTCCTGCAGCAGAACAAACCTTTTAGCATCCAACAAAACTTTCATATCCTCCTAATGCCTTGATTCTTGAATGTTCCACAGGAAACCTTGATTCCTTGAACCTCCAAATTCATTCCCTGCAACTTCTAAACCTTGCAATTACGCCACTGCATAAATAAAATCTCATCCCTTTCTTGTTTTATAGGATTATGATCCCGGACTATTAGCTTCTTTACTCTACTCTTCTTATAACATTTCATCCTTCATTTATCCAACGAAATATAATTTCAATCAACTTTTTACTTCATTTCCATAGAATAATAACTACTAAGAGGATAGAATTAAATTAACCCCCAAAATAAATTAGAAAGATCTGAAAACTTGTTGAAGAGATTATTTTAAGGGTATAAATATTAATAAAATGAGGGTAATTCGAGCATCTGTCGATATAGTAATAATGGGAAGGCTCCTCGCACCTAACCCTTATGACCGAATCTAATCATCACTCGTCCCTACTAATAAAAATAATGCATCAAAAATATGTGAAAAACCAAAAAAAGGTATATATTATAGACGAGTAGGGGATTATACAGACTTAAAGTTTCTGCAAATTTCAAGATAAGCACATAAGATTTGAACTCTAGAAGGAGACATATCCATCAACGCCAAGCAGACGACAGGAAGAAGCTAGAATAAGATGTTTTCTACTCAAGTTACAGTGAATAGGGTTGAAATTCTTCAATATTTGAAGCTTGGGGTTGTAGCGAATGATGTCACTGATCAATTCAATGCACATGGTTCAGATTACTGGACATCAGTTCATAGTTCTAATCATATGAGTGAGAACTTGTCCAATTGCAAGATGAATTGGAAGATAAAAAGGAGTCATCGAGAAAAACTCGACAATGCAACAAGAACTAGAGCGAAAAAAGGAGTTTTGAGTAGGACTAGTTTGGCATCTATGATAATTATGGTTGTAAACTTTTAATCCCAGTTCTTGCAGATTATAATGAATTACTAAACATGACTTAATTTTCATATTAAGGCTTTTGCCTTATGTATCCACATTGAATTTGTTACCTACAAATTCTATCTCCTCATCATCTAATCTCTTGCTTTTTTGAAATATGTACTGCGTCAGTATGAAAAACTGAAAATTGAAATATATATATGGGTCTTAATCCTTGACACCCACATGTCAGTTAAGCCTTATCTAACACATTGCTCCAGAACCGTTAGATCCATATTTTAAGGGTCTGGATTGAATCTTTTCTTTTACCAATCCGCTATAATTTTCCGCGGATTGGAGCTTCTCCTTTCCGCGGAAAGGAGAAGTTCCGATCTGCGGAAAATTATAGCGGATCGGTAAAAAAAATCGTTGAATCTGGGCCCTTAAAATATAGATCCGACGCCCCTGGTGCAGTGTGTTAAATAAACGGTCCCTGACATGCGGTTGTCAGGGACCAGGACCCTATACACACACACACACACACCCCTTATGACTAAAGCATCAACCATGTGGCAGTGAGAGAACTCAGCTTTATAACTTCACACAATCACAATTTGTTTGCAATAAAATATGAAAGACTGTATAATAAGCTCTCCAGATACCTTCAAGCGCCTGAACATCGCTGCAGAGTTGCTCCAAGTACCATCAATCAGAATGAATTGCATAATTTCGTTATGAGTTTCCTGTCGAAGTACATTCAACATCAAGTTTTTAACTATGATGACATATTTAGTCACATCGGACATCAACATAAATATGAGCCAGTTAAGGCGCAATAAAATGAACTCATAGGATAAGGAACGGGTAACAAGTGGCAAACACTACTTAGGTTCGTCCCTTCCTAGTGTTTTAATATCTACTTAAGAGAAGTTGCTCATCATTTACATAATAGCTTCACCACGGTATGAAATCCTAATTCCGATAAGCAACATATATATCTAATTCTGATAAGCAACATATTTTTAAGAGCAATGGCTGTGGGATTTAGTGCTTTACGACCATATATTTTAAGAAAGTATGTGCAAAATGAGGGTTTAATGACTCATTCAAGTGAAAATATAGAAACAATTTCCACATTAAGAAATAAGAAAAATTGAACATAATATATGAGTTTGTCGTAAGAGACCTGCAATAGTCAGAAGTGAGTTTTTGCACAGACATACCATCATTGTAGGGATTTCTGGATCTGTTGAAGTATTTCGACTG
This sequence comes from Anethum foeniculum, assembly GCA_003724115.2. Lineage (NCBI taxonomy): Eukaryota > Viridiplantae > Streptophyta > Magnoliopsida > Apiales > Apiaceae > Anethum > Anethum foeniculum. Next base: position 17,503 of record PHNY01034148.1, on the reverse strand, counting down.
AAGATATCCTGAACAGAATTTGCTGCAGCATCCTTATTAGGATAAAGGCACCAAACATTTTTCTTCCCTAGAAAGAAATAGAGATGTGTCAGAAGGCTAAAAAATTGTTTGCTCTGATACTAACATATCAAGGGTCCAGATGAATGCTGTCAAGTACAGTACTTCAGAAAATGGTTCCAAAAGTAACAATATCTATACTAGAATGAAAATAGCATATTATGCAACTTGGCAAATATTACACCATGATTCTGCTAAGTAACATCATCTTGCAGGACAAAAATATCACATCTAGAGTAGTTAGCCCTTTTTGCGCACAGGTCAAGTGCAATCACATGATGCCATAAATATATTTTTGAGTAGAACGCATTACCTTCACATGTCTTACCAAAAATGTTTTGCTTGATAACATGTGGATAACAAACAACTTAGTATTATAACAAACCCATCAAAAAAACAACAGAAACCTGCTCGGATAAATTCATTCCACATGATTTCTTCATGCTCAATAATGCCAAATATAGATAAAGATGCAGCTTGAACACCAAATATTTGCCATAACAGCTTCCCTGTGTTATTTTGCCTCAAAAAATCCTGAAAAAGGCATACAATAAGACTGATCATTGTAAGCCTATATATCAAGACAACTACTGTATGAGCCAACTAAAGACAAATATACCTTTGGATGCATATACACCCAGAACCGCATTCCTTCCCATGCAGTGCGGCACCTAATCCTTGAACACATACAATCTTCTTGAGGAAGCCAACACTACATAACCAAATGATGAACGTAGATGAGCAGTGCTAAATGTGATACCAAGCAACGGAATATGTTATTGTTGATTTGATTAATCTAAAGTGATATCTTTAGTTTAATGTTCCCGTCATCGTTGTTATAGCATCCCTTCTGTGACATGAACTCCACTATATGAAAATGTGGCGTGGCATACAAAACTTGTGAGGTGTCTGCCTAGCCTCAGATTTATCATTTAAGCACTATTGTCGTTTGTCACAAAAGCCTCAAGACTTCAAAGAAGTCATAGAAGAGAAGATAAAAGCACTGATTCAGATCCAACTCGGTGACCCCACCCGGCAGTTTCTGTGTCGTAAATAGTAAAACAAAAGCCCTAATCCGCTACTGCTAGTAATATTTGGCGCTTCATTATATTTGAATGATTGACTAGCCTATTTGCTAGTTGTTACTTTAGTATTGTGACTATGAATTGCTTATGATGCAATGACTTGTGACTTATTAGCTTCCTATTGACTTCACCGGTGTACGTTTTCATTTTAATTTACAAACTTATTGCTAGCAAGGATATACAATAATGTATTTCAAAACATATAAATTTATAAGTGATACTTTACATATAAACATAATGGGAGCCATTTCGCATTTTGTGCAAAGGTGTTCAAGATGTGTGGCTCAACAAGCATGGTTTCCATATACACCCGCACAGAGAAACAAAAAAGTGCTTACCTTTTGGCATAGGTAACCCCTACTTCCAAGCAAGCGGCATGCCACTTGTCGAGCTGAGAAAAATTGAATCTTTTCCTCAGAATCTTTCAAAGATTGATACTTTGCTCTATGCTTTTTATCCTCTGTTATTTTTAGTTCTCCCTGAAGATCAAAAAACGAAAATTATCAAACACGAATAACACCTGCAAACAAATACCTACTTGAGCTAAACTGCAGGCATTTTTTAAAGATATATGTTAATATATTATCATAGGAATATGTGAAGAGTTACCTTTAATATTATTATTAAGGTCCTGTTCCCTGACAATCGGGTGTCATATAAGCGTTATCTAACACACTGCACCAGGGGTGTCGTGTCTATATTTCAAGGGTCCGGGTTAAATTTTTTTTTTTTCCTTTCCGCTATAAATATCCGCTGATCGTACTTTTTTCTTTCCGCGGATATTAAAAAACTTTAATCTGGACCCTTAAAATACTGATCTAAGGGTTCTGGAGCAGTGTGTTAGATAAGGCTTACCCAATTGTTAAGGAACAAAACCCTATTATTAATGAAATAGGGATAGTTTCCCTAATTATATAAGTTTTCTATATAAATGATCAGAGGTTGGCAATATAAACAATTGTGATATTTTAAAGAAATAAGGCCTCTGCATTCACTATCGAATACAATGAGAATATGAGATTAAATTATCACATTTCTAACAAAAACCTCATATTCAACAATTAGACGCACAAATGATTTCTAATACATTCAATATCAAAATTCCCATTTAACAATTACAGGGTACTACATTAATAGAAATCTCAGTCCTATAAAGCTGTACTATTTACCAAATTGTGCATATAAAGATTCAACTTTTACCCCTTACTTACAGCCATCTTAAATGGGCAGAAACTAAATACACATACATATATATACTATACCTGAATCTTGCCACTATGGCCACCAAAAGTGATTTGGGCATTAGACTCTTTCTCCAAAAGCTTCAAATCCTCAACAATTTCACTGACCATGGAAGGTACAGGGGAAGAAGTTCCCCATGACTGCCATTCTTGAAGAGCAATGATTGAATCCCCATGAAATTGTCTGCTAGGAGATGAAACAGACAATGCAGCAATTGATGATGTTTCTTCCATTAGGGTTTTGGCAGACAAGAACAAAAAGCAGCAATGAGGGTTTATTAGTTTTAGGGCATTTTTATAATTATCTAATTTTTTCAAGGTTAAAGCCCTGAAGCTCGTTCCAGATGATAACATTGTTTAAAGTTTGTACTATGTACCCCCCTTCTTTTGCATAGTTTAGTTATGTCATGCTCTCAATTTGTATATTCTTTTATTATAAATTAAATTTTTTTTTTTTAGAAATTACTGAAAATTATTGAATATCGACATGCAAAAAAACGAAAAAAAGTTGGTTTGGGGAAAATTAAATAAAACATTATTGCAGATGTCTATGAAAAACTGATAAGACATTAAAGCTATATATTTCCCCAAAAATGTGATTCTGTTAGGTATATAACTTTTTTAATCAAAGCTCTTGACAAATAAAAAGTTTTAAACTAAAACATAGATTTTTCTTTTATTGTGAAGTTTTAGTTTTGAATTTTAAAGTAACAACATTTGGGCTGTATATGCCCGTTTGGCTTACCTTAAAACAAGTAACTTATGACTTAAAGTTGGTAAATGTTATATAAGTGATAAGTAAATTATTTCTTATAAGTTATTTAAGTGTTTGGATAATTTTACTTACAAGTTGTTATGTGTTTGGTAAATTTGTAACTTACAAATTAAAATAATTTTAAAAAAATATTTTTAAATAGAATGATTCCAAATAAATATATTTAAAATTAAATGACAAAATTTTAAAGCACCACATTTACATTCAAAGCCAAAATGAGACCCATTTATCTATTTATTACATATATTTACTCACAAAATATGATGGTACACGAAATAGAATATTAAGATATTTTTATTTATATGTTTGAATAATTTTTTTATAGGTTAATAAGTGTTTAATAAATTATGATTATGACAAAAAAATTTAAAAAAAACTAACTAATTTTAAAGAAGAATTATATTGTACAAGAACTTTAAGAGAAATTTAAAGTTTGATACCAAAATTCATATTTAATAAACAAACCTGTACCAGTTATGTTTTAGAATACTCATGAATAATAAACAAGGCAGCACCATGAGGGCAAAGGGAAGAAATAAGTCGAGTGATATTTTGAATGTACCCGTCCCTCTACTTTCCATTTATGACCATATATGTGATGATATGCTCATTTCATATTATTACCCAAACAGCAGCTCTATGTTCAAATGGACTTTCAAGCTAAATAAGTCATGTGAAATGGTCGTCCAAACACGCACATACTATCTTAAGCTGTTCATTTCCACTTTATTGGCAGGCCCAACCTATACTCCCAAACCTCCAACTTCTATATCTGTCTATGCGCTCCAGAGTTTTTAATAAGAAAAGAAGAGATGGGGAGAGAAGAGAAGTAAAAGAATTACTTCAACATGTTCATATTTCCAAGTTTTTTATTGAGGACGAGAGAAAATTTTAAAAAATATTATATGAAGGGGCATTTTTGAAAATGTATGTGAGAGCTTCTTCCCCGGTCATCCCATTTTTGGAAAGAAACTTTTGTGAAGAAAAATTTGAAAATGTTCTTTTTCAATCTTTTATCTTCTCTCCTCATTAAACTTGGGAGCACACTTTGCAAAAAAAAAATTAAAATTGTCTCTGCTGTTCTCTTCTTTTCTCTCTAGATTCTAACTCGAGACTCCCGTATGATGTAAGTAAATCATAATACATAGTGCATGTTCTCTCCAGCTTCAGGCAACTTTCAAACTTCATGGTCATATTTCATTATTTATGACAGTTTAGCGCATGACATACAAAAAAAATGGAACAATTGAAAATTTAAATATTCATTTTCATACAAGATCATGCTATATCTAACTTTTAAATACACAACACCAAAATTACACTATAAGAATGATACGACAAGAATGTCACAGAGACGAAGTCGGAAAATATTTATGGAGGGGGTCAAAAAAAATTCCACCAACATATTAAAATATTTAGTAAAACAAATAAACAAAAATATTAGTAAAAATTTGCAGTTAAGCTCTACGTTTTTTCAAATCACGAAACTCATCTATAATTGAGTCAATACTAAAATTTTTGACTATTTTTTTTACGATATATTATATAGAGAATTACATCACCCATATATTATTTCGAAACTTTTTTTATGATGAAATTTATTGAAGAATAAAACGCGCTTAGTAGACGTTGTAACATATAAAACCAACGTCATAGGCAAAACCAACATCAATTTATTTAATTTATAAATGAGTGGATAAATATCCAACTTGACTGTACTATACCAACCATCTATAAACTCAGAAACACTGGATAATTCAGCAAATTCTGATTTTGTAATTTCACTCTCAAAAATGATGTAACTGAATTTTTAAGACTTCTTTTTCCACCTCTGTGAGGTCTTTTGGATAATATTTATGTACTAGTTTGCATTTATTTTACAGTATTCTCTTGGGCAGGGACGAAGCCAGCAAATGTATATAAGAGGGCCAAAAAATTTTTATTCAACACAGTAAAATATTTAATAAAATAAATATAAAAATAGTAGTAAACATTTTATAGTAGAGCTCTACGTTCCTTCGAATCACGAAACCCATCTATAATTGAGTCGGTACTAAAACTTTTGACTATTTTTTTTTCGATATAAATAAGTATACAATGATCGAGATACTCATCATAATAATTCCAAGTCATAGTTTTTAATCAACAAGTGACGCACATAAAATCAAGTTGTATTTTGAATACGAGTAAGCAACATTTCAGTAATCACTCAAAAACTAAACGTTTTTCTTATTAAGAAAAGAATAAGTTATGTAACAATAAGTAAAAATATTACCTAGATAATGAAATATGAATTGACGATCAGAGTTGGCCAGTATTAATTAAAAAATTGATAATACATAATACAGGAGAGGACTAACTCGATTATACAAAAATACAAAAATGAATAAGTGAGGTATGAGTTTCTGGGATGAGAAGACCGAGAGACATTTTAAAAATATGATAATTGTATATTTGCATAGCTTTGTGTTTTTTTATTTTTGAAATTGGTCTAATAAATTAATAAGAGGAACTCTAATGAAATAAAACTTTATTTTATATGGCCAAATATTTTTTAGGTGCGGCCAAACATTTTTTTTAGAGGGGCCAAGTTTTATATTTATATAAATATATAGATAAAATATAATTTTTTAAAAAAATTATATAATATATTGCAATATTACAACAACCCTGGGGGGCCATGGCCACCTCTAACCCCTATGTAGCCTCGTTCTTGCTCTTAGGAAAGCACAACTTAAATCAAGCAACTAATAAGAAAATATTAACCAAGAAAGTGAGAAGTTGTGGAGAGGAGAATATTAACCAAGAAAGTGAGAAGTTGTGGAGAGGAGAATTAGACAGTGGTGCAGAGAACCCGAGAAGATTAGGAGACCCATTGAAATAATTATTTTTTTAACAAAAAGGCACATTGACATTTGGCTCAATCTATTTTTTAAAAATAAGTATGTATAACTACATATATATATATACATATATTTTTATTTAATTTAATTTTTGACTTATCTAATAAATTAATAAAGAAGTCTAATGAATTATATATCTTTTTATAAGGGTCAAATATTATATTTACTAGAATTTTACCCGTGTTACGCACCGAAAGTAAAATTTTAAAATAATTAAATTAGTTACAAAAACATATATAAGTTTCAAAAAAAAATATTATTTTATTATATTTTATTGTTTTCCCAAATAATTTTACGATGTTCTATATTATTTTTATACAAATTTAGTTTATAGCATGTCTTGAGGATCCAGCATTGAAAACAATAAAAATATTATATTAAACATGAAGTAATCAGTTATTTGTAGAATGATGAATGACCATATCATACTGCTAAGTATGCCTCTTATGTTGTTAATGGCTTTATTGTATTTGGAGGCTATTGAATTGTCAAGCTATTTTGGACATAGATTAACTCCGTTGACTTGAATATTTGTTCAGTGTTTCCTTTTTCATTTAAAAAGTCTCATTTGAATTCAAGAAAAGTCTCAAAAGTATCAAAGACTATTTTTTTATTATTTTTTTCCCTTGCGTAGTGGATAAATTTTATTAGGAATAATAATACTCCATCTGTCTCAATCATTTCTTTACACTTTCCTTTTATGGATGTCCTTCTTGATTCTTTACATTTTAAAACTTCCCAAAAGTAGTAAAATATTATAAATATAATTCAACTACATCTACTACTTATCAAAGTGTGCATATAAAAAGTCAATTTCTACCCCTTACTTACACCCATATTAAATGGGTAGAAACTAAATATACATACATACATATACTATACCTGAATCTTGCCACCATGGCCACCAAATTGTGCATTAGACTCTTTCTCCAAAAGCTTCAGATCCTTAACAATTTCACTGACCATGGAAGGTACAGATGAAGAAGTTCCCATGACTGCCATTCTTGAAGACCAATGATTGAATCCCCGTGAAATTGTCTGCTAGGAGATGATACAGACAATGCAGCAATTGATGATGTTTCTTCCATGAGGGTTTTAGCAGACAAGAACAAAAAGTAGGAATTAGGGTTTATTAGTTTTAGGGCATTTTTATAATTATCTAATATTTTCAAAGTTAAAGCCCTAAAGCTAGTTCCAGATGATAACATTATTTAAAGTTTGTACTATGTACCCCCTTTCTTTTGCATATTTAGTTCTGTCATGCTCTCAATATATTCTTTTATTACAAATTAAAATTTATTATTCAAAAATTACTGAAAATCATCTATCTATCTATCCTTTATTTATATAATAGCCCAACAAGGGCATAATCTATACAAGACTATTTATTATCCTTAATAGTCTTCTCTGCAACTTGCTGCTTGAACAATCTTCACTAAACTTCTTCAAAGTTGATTTATTCTATACAAGACTATTGCATGGAGACCTTACATTTAGACATAAAATCTGTCTAGAAAAACAATCAAGACAAGTACATTGAAACCTATCACTAGTTCAAATGAAATACTTCATTTGTTCATGTAAAGGGACATTGTTACTTGAGTAGGCTAGTTATGGTGGAATAAACATGTCGTGCACCTAACAATCTCCCCCAAATTGTGAGTAAGAGACTTAGGCACAATTTTAAGTCTACTAACAAGCCTACCATACCTAGAAAGCTAAACATTAATGACAATATGATTTTCAAGTGCAATGTTTTTACTTTGATATGTGAAACTTACAGACCAAATGACCACTTCATCTTTTGTGTCTCTCTGTGGATTATGATTTTCTTAGCAGCAAAGATGATGTGGTCTTTCAGTTGTATTGTCTTTTCAGAACTTCAAGAGTTCTGAAGTTTTGTTCTCTTCTGCAGTAGTTACTTAGTTGAAATGAAGTTCCTAGAAGTTTTCAACTCCTTGACATCTTGTGGTTTTAAATGACTTACATTTGACTGATGAATAATCATAGTCAATCATCTGATTCTTGAGTAAATTTCCTGGTCATTATCAGCTTCCTCTCTTCACTTAGCTCAAATGTGTTAACCTGATTACTCTTCAGTGGATTTCTGTTTGCCATCATTCTTTATTCCACTTTTGAAATTACCACTAGTTATCACTTGTTGATGATCTGATCCCTGGACCTATAGCTTCTGCCGAGTTACTCAAGTGCTTCAATCACCAGTATGTTTACTGTAGAGTTAGTATCACTAGTGATTTCCTTCCAAACCGTACTCCCTTCTTAGATTTCTTGCATCTTTTCTCTTTCATTGCTACCATTTTCTCAATGCTATTTCTCTGACACTCTATTGCTTCTTGATGCTTCTCACTGCTTCTTTTCTTACAATTACTTGCAATTTCTTCTATCCCTTCTTCTTTCCCTTTAGGCTCCTTGCAACTTTTTCTCTTATGTCTTCTTTCCTCTTAAGGCTTGTTCTTAGGCTTGTTGCAATTTTCTATCTTCTTTATCTTCTATATCTTCTCTCCCCTTTAGGCTTGTTAGTGACCAGTTGAACTGGCACCGTTATTGCTTTGAATGCTTCATTCCCCTTAGAGTTTAAAGAAGTAAAGAAACTTTTGCTTGTGAATAAGACAGCTTTCCAAAGGAATCAGGAGTTGCATCTAGATTTGAATTTGCAGAGTTGTCAGAAACAGAGACTTTGTCTTCATCAGTATTTGATCTTGATGATCCTTGAGTGACATGAGGTCGTGAAGTTGCTTCAGCCATGTTAGATGAAGGTTCTTGTGTGCTTCCCTCAGATGTTGAATGTTGTGCCACTTAAAATTTAAGTCCAGCCTTTGAATAGCTGTGAGATCTATTGATGTTGTCGCAGATATGAGATAGTTGTCATCAGTAGTCTCATTTACCATTACTGGCAAAATCTTCAGAGCATCTTGAATGATGAGTGAAGATGATTTGCGAATAATAATAGTGTCTCCAGTAAAAACTAGTGAATCCACTATTTTTTTGTTGGTTTCATTGGAGTGTGCCCCTGCATACATCTCCTGACCAACTGAATGTGGTTTCTGGGAGGTGATTACAGAGACAAGAACCGTGTCACTTGACAGTTAGCTCATTCAACTAAAAGAAGAGTTGAAGATCAATTTCTGTTTGATAAGAATTGTCTTTTACTGTTTACAAAATTGAATTTTGGCAACTCTCTTGTAAGGTAAGAGAATTTCAAGGTTAGATCACTAAGTGATGCCTCATGTTCATTAAGAACAGTTTTACTAACAAGAGTTAAGGATGGGAAAATTTTGAGAGTTCTCTGGTGATTATATGGATGTGTTCTTCACTTTCATGAAGCTGTAGTAAACTAGAGGATATTTGAATGTACCTTCCACACAGGCAGCATTCTCAAACTCTGGTTCCCTAGGGGAAGGACTACCACAAATGTGGATTTCCTATTTTCGATAAATCAAAACAGTTTAACTTATTGTCTTATTTCTTAAGACAATAGTTTTGAGGGAACGTTGTTTAGATAAACTAAACCTTCATTTGAATCGGAGTGGATTTGAATGGCTTTCCCTCATAAATTCCATTCTCAAACCATGTAGTCATTTCAAAGCTAATTGCACCTGATATGTGTTAGTGTTTGTGCCCTAGAGACAACACTATTATGTTTTAGTATAAGACATTTGGATTATCAAGTTTATGTTCTATCGATTATTCCCTTTTATAATTTATTAACTCTTAATTTATTGCGATATAAATATTAGATTAATAAATGTCCTTGGAATATGATATGCATTCTATATCTCTAAGTACGTGACTTTGAAATGAGATTATGAGAATAGTATCAATATTCCTAAAGATCCCTAGTCGAGTGTTATTATTAAAGGACAATAATAATGCATTAAGACTGGTGTGTTTGTTGACAGATGATCACATCTCATTGATCATAGGTATAGTGATACTAAAGTCAAAAACACAAGCACATGTAAGTATATATATAAATACATGGTGCTGGATTGACCCAATGC
>PHNY01034124.1:2271-15825 GCA_003724115.2 Anethum foeniculum | reverse complement strand
ATAGTTTCTATAATTTTGAAATAATATTTTATTTTATAAAATTTATATGTTTAATGTAATACATATTATTTGGTATTTAAATTTAAGTAAATTATATTTGGTATTTTATATAAAATATAGTCAAAACTCAAAAACTATTGTGTTATCATATTTAATAATATAATAATAAATAATTTTTAAAAAATATTATTATAATACCGCCGCGAAGCGCGGCATATTTTCTAGTTTTATACAAAAAATGCAAGAACAATTTAAATAATAAAATAAGTATAGTCAGTGAAATTTGAAAAAAATATTTCACAATTTTTGTGAAGGATTTTCTCAAGAAAAGTATAATTAATATAATTTTTTATAAATATTATTAATAAAACAATTCGTACATTGCACGGGAATAAAGCTAGTGGTTTAAAATAGCATAATTCAGAACAATTACCTTTTTATCACCTAAAAATTTAAACTCTTATTCAAACAATAAGAAGTTTTTTACACTCTTGTCCAAATAATAAGAAGTGAGTTCATCTAATTATAACGAGCTCTCCTGCACACAAAAATTCCTGCTAATAAAAAATCATCCAACTAAAAAAAAACTCATTATTAGAAACAAATCCAAAATAAAAATGTGTTGCTGCATCTTAGATGCATTGTTGTTGGCTTTTGCAGTTATGTTTGAGAAAAAGAAAGAGAACACGTAGACTTATATACTGTAAATGATAACGTGAACTCATGTTGCCTTACTAAACTACAACAACAGCAGAAGTCCACCGGCAAAAAGCCCAAGTCCACAGGCGCTAAACTCAAGAGCAGCAAAAAGCCCAAGTAATTTATATGAATAAATTTAAAATTATTATTTATAATTTTAAATTATTTAAAATAATAAGTAAAAAGTAAACCAAACAAAACCAAATATAAGCAGTATATTCTGCTTACAACATGACCCGAGGATAAGATGTTCCGCTTACAACATGATCTGAGGATAAGATGTACGCAGACTATGCCCCTCCGAAGAGTATAGAGACTGTTTCTGCGAAGATCACCAGCTTAGTGCAAAAAATATAATGAGTGACAGATATATATGTGTGATAACTAACAAAATGAAATTGACATATTAATACAAAAAAAACAAAAATTTGTTAAGTGTTGGAGAAGACGGTATATGAGCTATTCACATGCGACTTACCCACAAGTTAATAAACATCTGCAAGTAATCTTTGACATATGTATAAGAAAAACTCTACAAGTGAAGTTGCTCCAAATCACTAAAAACAACTTCAACTACTCGAATTCGTCATCTCCAAGCAGCCCTATCTAATGGTATATCACCTGTGAGATTTAAAGCCTCCATATCCAAACTTAATTGATCAGCCCAACGCCTACATGGCTTACCTCTCTTTCTTTTTTCCCGCACCGATATGCTTCCAACCCCTTTAACCGGAGCTGATGCACGCCGTCTCCTTACATGTCCGTACCATTGTAACCGGCCCTCCCTTATTTTCTGGGAAATAGACTTAACACTTAAAGTTCGTCAAAAGGCATCATTTGGTATGTGATCTTCCATTATACGACCACACATCCATCGCAATATACGCATTTCTGTCGTCTCTAACCGACGCTCTTGAACTTTTCACAATGGCCAACACTCAGAACCATATAATAATGTCAGTCTAACAGAAACTCTATAGAATTTACTCTTCAACTTCAAAGGTACATTCCCATCACAGAACACCCCTAGGTAGGGCTGTCAATGGATCGGATCGGACTTGATGTGTATCCTGTTCCATTTAATTTTACCGGATTTGGATTTAGATATGATTTTAGTAGGAATTTTTACAGCTCTATCCATATCTGGAACCATTAGGATCACGGATAAAAGATCGGAGCTCCGATCCGTTTATTTTTTTTTTTTTAATTTTAAACCCAATTTTTTACAATTTTTAAAAAAATTTAAACCCATTTTTTACAATAAAAGGATACCTTACATTAGTAAATATAGCAATTTAAATATGTAATATAATAGTTGAATCATAAACATAAATAAGTCAGGGTAACAAACTAATTCAAATAATCAAAAATTTGAATATATACAATGTAATATATTCAAAAATTTAAATCTTTAGTAAATTTGAATATATTTAATCATAGGTGACTAATTCTCTTTCAATGTAACATTAGATGAAAGTAACAACCATCATCCATAACAAAACTTAAACTCAAAACCTAGCCAAAATATCATCCATTCACTAAACATTAACAACAAGACTATAAACTTACTATACAAGTTGTAAACAACATTTAAAAGGCATAAATTTTTCAAAAGTTACTTTTCATCATCATCTACAATCAAGAAATACAAGAGCTAGGAGTTATGGGTAGTGAATATTATACCTTAGTAGTGTTAGTCTAGGTTCAAGCTTCATTTTATGCTATGGAAGTAAATGATCAAGCAAGTGTAGCTAGGTTTTTGATTTTCTTTGATGCACTCGGCCAAATGAAGAAAATGAGGGGGGAGATGATCTTTTGCTGGTGTTTGATCAATAATACATGTAATATACATCTTATATTAGTTTTGTTTTAATCTAATTACCTATCTAATGGTCCGCAATCCACCAACACTACTTGATCTAATGGTTCAAAGCATGCATTGTTTTTTCTAATTCTTCATTACACTTTCATACCTCTTGTTAATCTAATTTTCATTTCTATCCTTGCACAAAAGATACTCCCAATTCTCGTACTCATGTTTCTTGTTCAATCCTTAATCTCGTCTTGTCATATTTAAAGTTCATTCGTTAAACGAACTATATTGTAAAGATATTTCAATAATCTCCTTAATCCATTTAACTCCTTGTAATTATTTTTAAAAAAATTACTAATATTATTTTTTGGATAAAACGTTCGAAGAGAGTAGCACGTATATTACCCGCGTGACACGTAAATCGAGATATTTCTAATTCGTGAATTTTTAAAATCTAACATGATTTACATACACTTATTTATACCCAATATTAATATTATAACTTCAGAATTCCATTTTACAATACATAAGTAGTCATAACGGAGTCTGTTTACTCATTCAGCAAAATCACTATTCATTCTAGTTTACAATACAAGTCAAAATTCTTGGGTTGTTACAAAGAAGGCCTACAATAATGAATTACAGAAATTGGCAAAAAATATGCTAAGTCATATATCGAGAATTCCATAATTGTCTATATCGAGAGGCCCCGAACGTCATATCGAGAAGTCCAGGAAAGCTATGTCGCAAAGTCAAGTAATACTATATCGAGAAGTCATCACGTGGCAAAGTTTCAAAAGCTATATTGTGAAATCTCCATATAATAAATTTTGATATAGAAAATTCTGACAAGGGTATGTCACAAACTCTGATGACCATATCGCAAAGTCTGCATGTAGCAAATTCTGAAAGTATTGTATCGTGAAGTCTACATATTGACTAGTCAAAGCTACTTGTCGACAAGTCATATGCCTGTATAACAAAGTGAAATTCACAATATCATTCACTCTATATTGTTAAGTCTCAGCATTGAAGAATGAGATGTGTCACAAAGTCCAGCAATTCAACAGAGTATACGATATGAGGACTTAAGAAAATTTCAAAGCAACAACATAATTTTTTTTGATATTTTCAAAGGAACAAAATCAAGAGCTATATACTTTTAGTTGTCTTATTATATAGTGTGCTCTAGAAAAAGCCAACAAAAAAGTGTGAAAAGATTTTCAGAGTAACGGTAATCAAGGACATTATGGCATCACACAAGAAGATTGGATGGTTGTCATTACAAGTTTCCTGTTTTAGTATAGATAATTGTAATAGTTAAATTTGTCTTATATTAAATTATTTAAACTTTGTAACATGATGTGTGCACAATTGAATATTTAATATTCACACCCCTCCTTAGTACTATGTGTTTGAACTTATTAACTTAGAAAAAGTCTCTCAAGAAATTTGTAGCTGAGAATTTATGTTTGAATTCATAGTTCTTGAAAATATTTAATCTAATAAAATATTAGATTTGAGTGAATTAAACAATTTCATAAACACATAAGTTCTGATGTTGATTGGAGGTGCTACTCAAACAATAATATGTTGTGGCGTTCTCTCTCCACTAGTGTTCAATCCTTTGAACTTTGATGGTAGGTAATCTTACCTTAATATTATTTAATTAATGCATTCGATCATGTTTTACTTTCAATGATTTTTGATTCAGTTCGTACAACTCCTCCACACTTCGTCAATTTTGCGATGAGTTTCAAACCTATTTGGTTGAAGGCAGTGATGAATTATGATGCAGCTAATCGAGATGTGAATTTGTGACTGTTATGTACACGTATAAATATGTATATATATTGATGTATAATCTATTTTTAATTATTGTTGATCGATATATTTATATATATGTTGTACTCAACTCAAGTGATTTTAGTTGCATCAAATCCGGATTCTTTTGGATTCACTACAAATCATTCTGATGCTAATAAAGTTATAGATTTGTGATCGACATCTATGCAAACAAAGAGTCAATAAGATATATATTTAATTTTTTAACATACAACTAGTATTGCTTGTTGTTTTTGCTTTAAATGATTTCAATAACATCGAGTCTAAAATTTTGATTTACTATAAATTGGTCTAATGTCAATCAAAAATAATAAATTTGATCATCGTATATATGTGTGTATATTGTATTCTAGAAAAGGTAAAATTGGAAGATAACAATTATTTGTAGATTGTTTATATGTAGAGTATATGGTATATGTTGTTGATTTGTATATATCAACTTATGTATATATAATGTGTTAAAATGATATCATCTATAGTTTACCGTTGGATTTCCTGTAAAATGAAAGAATGTCAAAGAGAAATAAATTTGTTTTGGCAGAATTAGCCATATTAGGAAGTACATTCATTTTCATTAGGAATTAGTTTTCTTCAGTTCTATAGTCCTATAATGTCTGATTGTTTTTATTTATTTTTAACATTTTTACGAATGAACTTGACAATCAGATTTTAAACGTCCTCTTGTCTTAATTAGAGTGTAGTTTGATATGGTGAGTTTGTTTTATTTTCTTTGTTTAGTGTAGCAGAATTATAATTCGTTTCTAGGCTAGTTTATTAGTCTCGTCTAGTTTGTGGTCTCTTGTTGTGAATAAACCTTATTACTTCGAATTTTATGTTGTAGAAGTTTTTTTTGTGCCGGTAATCAAGCATCAAATGTAATTTAAGATTGATTGCTACTTGCGAGTGTTTTTATATTTTTGAAATTGTTCTTCTAGTTTTCACATGCATGGCTAAAAAGGTGTATCACTATGTGATGACTAACAAAGAAAAGATTTTAAGTGATATGAAAGCACATGCACTCTCTGAAAAATAAAATAATTTTATTGTACAAGTTAATGAATTTAGTAAACTACGGGTATGGTCATTTCTAACATGCTGATTTGTGTACCTTTATTTTTGTAATACATGGAGAATGCAAAACTGTTGTGGCTCTAACCTTTATGTATACAATTGCACTTTTCGTGGTGATTCTTCTTTTACCTGGAATCCTAAATCATGTCTACCATGGCCTCAAGGTCACAAGGAAAAATAAAATTGGAACTGTAAAGATAAAAAAAATTAGTCTATGAATACATACACCCTCTGCTCTTTGAAGGATACAAGATCTCAAACTCCTTGTATTTGTGATTGGTCACCTAGTAGCATGGGTGGTCAAGAGAAATAAGCAGCAAGGAGATGATCATGAGTCAAGTTTTTAAAACCAAATGTTCATAATATTATAATTGTAGCTTCAAAGAATATATAAATATTAGTACTCACACATGTATATATGTATAGATATTCTCACATGTAATGGATAAATTTGTTGGCATATATAGATATTAGTACTCATTTCCACCCATAGTTATATGTATAGAGATTCACACTATGTAATTAGTGAAATTATTGGTATATACACTTCTTATATAGTTATCTTTGAAATTATAGTATGCTCTTTTTATATTCTAGTCAAGAAAAAGAAATCAAAGATTTAACACAAACACTTTTACCCCCAAATATTTGTGACCGATATATTTAACAATACCCCTAACATTAATTAATTTGGTAGGTAAAACTGAAGAGTTTTGTAAAAATTATACTTGTTATTGGCTTTCTGTAGAAGCCTCAATATATATACAAAGGCGTCTGCATCTTCTAAACAGCTAGCAGATTTACACAGTTAGTACATACGCTAAGTTGGGAAAGTATATCAATCATACAGCTTAACCTTGCCAAATCCCATCCTAGAAATATGTACAGAATTGTTACAGAAAAGATGACAAATATACACACATTATGCCCACGCTATTTCCTCTAATATTCCCCCTCAAATTAGAGCATGTAATTGCAAATGCCCAACTTGTGAAATAATAAGTAAAACTATGATTTGTGAAGAGCCTTGGTCAGAATGTCGGCCGGTTGTGTACCTGTCTAAATGTGAGATGTAGAAATTGTTCCTTCTTTCAATGCATCATGAATGAAGTGTCAATCCATTTCTATGTGTTTCGTTCTTTCATGAAAAACTGAATTACTTGCTATATGTAGAGCAGCTTGACTATCATAAAATAATTTCATGGGTTGAAGATTATGTATTCCAAAGCAAGCCAAAAGTGATTTCAGCCACTTCAGTTCACATGTAGTAGTTTCTATCGACCTATACTCGGCCTCAGCGGAAGATCGAGAAACAGTTTGCTATTTTTTGGTTTTCCATGAAATGGGAGACGAGCCTAATAAAACAAAGTAATCAGTTAATAACCTCCGAGTTAGAGGGCAACTCGCCCAATCACTATCACAAAAAGTAGATAATTGAAAACTACTATAGCGTGGGCATAACGTGTGTATCTTTGTCATCTTTTATGTAACTATTCTATACATATTTCTAGGCTGAGATTTGGCAATGCTTCTATCATCAAAATATTTGAAACAACATTAGCATAAAGAGAAGAGTCCAGACCAACGAGAAAATCATGTACCTTCTTATTTTCTTTTTCAGTAGCAATTTTAGCAGCAGCATCACAAGTACATGTGTGGATATTAGAATATCCTGCAAGTTTCATCCCATATCATTCGTAATTCGTTATAGTAGTTCACTACGGCACGTCCCCACTGCTTGCAATTACTTGATAGTGTGTTTAATTAATGAATTTGTGGACCATTTCTAATCGAGAAATGCTGTTGAATATTATCCCACATGTCTTTTTCGTCGTCAGGTTGTGGTACAGATGACCTTAGCACTGGGTCTAAGGTATTGTGAATCCATCGCACGAGTGTCGAATTAACAGTCATTCATAGGTATTCCTTTCTTTGGCTTAATCATGTAACTATCGAGAAAGCCCAACCTGTTCTTTGCCCGAAAATTGTTACGCATTAAACGAGCCCATTCATTGTAGTTCTCACCATGTAACACAACTGGACATATTGTGATATGTGGTCCGTCGGAGGGATAAAGATAGTATAGAGATGTGAAATCAAGGGGTTTTGTGGGAAATGTTAGAGAGGTTGAGTCGTTGGATCTTTTTTGGGTGTTGTTGTTGGGTTTCAACCCAATGGGTTGTATGAGCTTGGTGATACGAGACATAATTGGATTTGATAATAATTGTATGGGTAGACAATTATTATCATAATTGAGTTGGATAATAATTATGTGTAGACAATTATTATATATGGTATGTCTTTGTCACAAAGTTGGAAGATTAGACATCAAGAATGGAAGGCTTGTATAACAAGTATGGTAAGGCTTGTACAACAAGTATGGTAAGTCTTGGTGGCTAAGTTTGGGATGGCTATATATACATAGTCATATTATTTAATAGGAATAATGAATACTTAAGATGTAGTCTTAGGTATTTTTTAGGAGATGCTTGAGCATTGTTTGGCTCAAGTATCGGGTTTGAAACACCATTGAGGTGTTATTGTTTAATTGTATGCTTGAGCATTGTTTGGCTCAAGTATTGGGTTTAGGACACCGTTGAGGTATTATGTATTGATATATTATTGATAATTGTTTGGATTAATAACACAAGTTTGGGACGTGGGTTTGCTGCGTCAAATATGTATTGTGTTTGTACTTCGCATTGGTTGATTGAATCTTGTATGTGTGTGTGTTTCCTCCTAACAAGTGGTATCAGAGCCGAGGTTCAAGGTTCATGATGATTTTAGTTGGAGGAAAGTTTGAGGTTCAACTGGTGTGGCGGAGTATGCTGATGGATTTGCTGACAAAGTTACGTGCGGTTTGACGGTTAACTTGCAACGTGGATCAATTTTTTCGGACACGAGATGGAAGCAGATGGAAGAGATCATCGCAATCGCTTCAGTGGCTTGATCAACCAGGTGAAGATTTGGATGATGCTGTTGTTCTTCTGCAGGAGGCTGAAAGATTGTGAAAGCAAGGTTCGGGTGACTCAATGGATGGAAGGGCACTCGTGGTGGTTGATGCACTTGATTTTGTAGATGGATATGTCGTTATGATGAAAAATGGTAGTTTGGAGGTCACTATATGAGTTTTAGTGATTCTCAAAAGATTGGAAGAACGAGATGATGAAATTCTTGTTTGAGGGGAGGCATTGGCGAATAGACGTCGATGGCTTGATGAGTACCGTTCAATTTGATATGGAGTATTGGGTTGAAGGGGAGAATTATTGGGTTTCAACCCAATGGGTTGTATGAGCTTGGTGATACGAGACATAATTGGATTTGGTAATAATTGTATGGGTAGACAATTATTATCAAAATTGGGTTAGATAATAATTGTGTGTAGACAATTATTATATATAGTATGTCTTTGTCACAAAGTTGGAAGATTGGACATCAAGAATGGAAGGCTTGTACAACAAGTATGGTAAGACTTGTAAAATAAGTATGGGAAGTCTTGGTGGCTAAGTTGGGATGGCTTTATATACATAGTCATATTGTCTGATAGGAATAATGAATACTTAAGATGTAGTCTTAGGTATTGTTTGGGAGATGCTTGAGCATTGTTTGGCTCAAGTTTCGGGTTTGGAACACCATTGAGTAGGGATGGCAACGGGTCGGGTTCGGGTAGAGTATTGTAAAATTCAAATCCAAATCCAAATATTTTCGGGTTATCCAAATCCAAATCCGTCGGGTTTCGGATCGGATCGGGTTTTTTTGGGGTATCCAAAATTACGAATAATA
The DNA here is from genome assembly GCA_003724115.2 of Anethum foeniculum. Classification (NCBI taxonomy): domain Eukaryota; kingdom Viridiplantae; phylum Streptophyta; class Magnoliopsida; order Apiales; family Apiaceae; genus Anethum; species Anethum foeniculum. Next base: position 6,614 of record PHNY01034124.1, on the reverse strand, counting down.
TAATACTATTAATATATTTATATAATAACTAAAAATAAAAAGATTAAACTAATAATTATTCAAACGCATTACATTGCACAGATTGACATGATAAGTGAAATATAATATATGTTAATATAAATATTTAGTATTTGATCGCTAATGAATTTTTACTATAAATATTTTAAAAATATATCTTAAATAATAAAATTTGAGATCGAGAAAAAGAGTTATTATTCATTTAATAAGTGTTGAAATTAATCTATTACTACATAAATAATAAAGTAAAAATATATAAATTATATATCTTACGTATAAAATATTATATAATAGAATATGTAAATATTATATATTATTTATTTTTCGGATTTTTATAGGGTTCGGGTTTCGGATCGGGTTTGGATTGAATTTCGGGTTTCGGGTCGGGTATCGGTTTGGTATCATTGAAATCCAAATCCAAATCCAAAATTTCAGGTTCGGTAAATCCTAAATTTTGAGTTTCGGATCGGATATCCGTCGGATCGAATTAGTTTGCCATCCCTACTATTGAGGTGTTATTGTTTGAGTGTATGCTTGAGCATTGTTTGGCTCAAGTATTGGGTTTAGGACACTTTTGAGGTGTTATGTATTGATGTATTATTGATAATTGTTTGGATTAATAATACAAGTTTGGGACGTGGGTTTGCTGCGTCATATATGTAATGTGTTTGTACTCCGCATTGGTGGATTGAATCTCGTATGTGTGTGTTTTTCCTCCTAACAGTTATCATCTCCCATTTCGAAGAATTCAATAAAATATATAGCAATTGTTATTAATCTTTTGTATCAAGTCACTTTGATACCATGAAGAGTTTTGCGAAAATTATTCTTGTTATTGGCTTTCTGCAGAAGCCTAAATATATAGACAAAGGTGTCCGCATCTTCTAAACAGCTAGCAGATTTACACAGTTGGTACATAAGCTAAGTTAGGAAAGTATATCAATCATACTGCTTAACATTGCTAAATCCCAGCCTAGAAATATGTACAGAATTGTTAAATAAAAGATGACTTTTTTTTGAGTTAATTTTAAAAAATTAAACTTTCTTTTTTAGTTCCTAAATTTTAGGTAAAAAAATAATTAAGTTACATATTCGAAATAGAAAAGGCACTCAAATTTATAGCAAAATAAAATAAGATTTTATAGTGAATCCTATAATTAAAACTTTGGTTTAACATATTCGAAATAAATTCAAAATCATTATAAATAATTCTTGGACATTGAAAATATATTTATTACAACGGGTGTCGGCCTAAGAAAATTGAAGTGAAATTATAACGAAAAAGTAAGTAAATACTTTATATTTAGCCTTCACATATTTAATTTATATAATAATTTATACGGGTCAAGCTCTACTGAGAATACTTTTAAGAGTGAGAACACTATAGTTCTACTGTAGAAAATAAAATATTGAAAAATATGCAGAACAATTGTTCTGAACCTTTAAGGTGTGCAGAATAATTGTTCTCACTGATCTCGCACAAAATTGTTCTTATCAGAATCACGTCCATATCTTATATATTTGTTTCTCAAATTTTCCTCTCAAACAAATTATATTTTTGACTTAAAAAATTATGTAACAAGGCCGCCACGAAGCACGGCTTAGTTCACTATCTTTATATAAAAAAGAAAACAGGGCATTTATGTGGCGTCTCTCAAATCAAAATTTCATTTTTTAGGAAAAAAGAAAAATCGAAACCTATTTACATTAACTAAGAGATTTTTTTAAATATTATTACATGTTCTATTCCAAATATGAATCTATAATTTAATCGGCTATGTCTATATAAAAGGACTAATATTACAACAAGTGCTATACATCTGATATTTTAAAGGGTGTCGGCCGAACAAAACGTGACACAAAATCGGTATCAACAATTATATGAATAGTTTATTTAATCCAAGTATATTTTTCTTGAATAATCTTGATTTAAAAATGTTTCTACGTATAAAGGTTTTACTATGTTCATATTTTGTAACGTTTTCAAATAATCTAACATTGTTTCAAAAAAAATTATTTTAATACAATAGTTTAAAATTTAACGTTATTATGCATTTAAAATCTTCGTTAAGGTATTGTTTCGTGATACATAGAGTTTATCTCTGTTTAAAGATGTCTTCTTTCTAAAGTTTCTTTGGTTTAATTTTAAAAATTAAACTCTTTTTCTAAGTTCCTAAATTTTAAGTAAAGAAATAATCAAATTACATATTCGGAATAGATAAGGCACTTAAATTTATAACAAAAAAAAGGTTTTATAGCGAATCCTATAATTAAAACTTTGGTTGAACATATTCGAAATAAATTCAAAATCATTATAAATAATTTTTGGACATTGAGGTACAATTTTTTTTTGGGTACAAATATTGTATCTTTACATATTTTTAGTCATATATTTTTTAATTATACCAGGTGTCGGTTTAAAAAACATGATACAAGTCGGTATGATTGTTGTCTGCGACGTGATATAAATTGAAATTATGAAGAATTACCAAGAATTATATAAGTACTTTTATTTTGTTTTATATATTTTAACCGGTGTCGGCCTAACAAAGCGTGACACCAAATCGGTATCAAGAATTATATATGAATAATTTATTTAACTATAGTATATTTTTCTTAAATAATCTTGATTTGATTTTAAATATTTTTATTTAACTACAGTTTAGGGCCGCTGCGCAGCGCGGCTATGTCGACTAATACTTATATAAAGGAGAAGACAGGGGCGTTAAGGTGGCGTCTCTTAAATTGTCTTATTCTATTTTTTAAATTTTCTCAATTTTTTGAATTAATAAATAGAGAAAATTTTAATAACCTTATATTCTCCTAAACTTTTCTCTTAACTCAAATTACCTTCTTATTATATCATTCTAAAATTTCTCTACTATATCATAAAACTTTTCTCTTAACTCAAATTACCTTCTTATTATATCATTCTAAAAATTATCTACTATATCAATAAAGTTTCCTCTAAACTTAAGTTATCAAATTGTCATCTTATTACAAAATCGGTATCAAGTATTATATATGAATAATTCATTTAATTATAGTATATTTTTCTTAATTAAACTTGATTTGATTTTGTTTAAAAAAAATATATAGTTTAGGGCTGCTGCGCAACACGGCTATGTCAACTAGTACTTTTATAAAGGAGAAGACGGGGGTGTTTACGCGGCGCCTCTCAAATCGCCTCATTCTATTTTTCTAATTTTCTTAATTTTTTGAATTAATAAACAGAGAAAAATTTAATTACCTCACATCATTCTAAATTTTCCTCTTAACTCAAATTACCTTCTTATTATTCTAAAATTTCTCTACTATATCTATAAACTTTCCTATTAACTGAAGTTATCAAATTACCCTCTTATTATTCTCCTAAAGTTTCTCTACTATATCAATAAATTTTTCACTTAACTCAAATTATCATCTTATTATTTTCCTAAAATTTCTCGACCATATTACTATTTTTTCAAACTTTATTTTAAGTGAAAAATTAATTACCTCATTTTCTCTTAAACTTTCTCCTCAACTCAAATTACCATGTAATAATTTTCCTAAAATATCTCTACCAGATTATTATTCGATAAAACTTTCTTTTCAAGTGAAAATTCTTATCTTAATACTCTCCATAATTTCAAGTCCTGAAATATAGTGTAAAAAGGAAGTAAATAATCTTATATATACATAAGTGTAACTCGTTTGGCTTGGGAAAAAAAAAAGAGCGAATTGTTATCTAGATTTTTCATTAGCGCTTGTGTTTCAAACTTTATTTTACATGTTATGATAGTTTTGTCAATATTTGTTTTGTTAAGCCTTTAAGTGTATGTTATTATTTGACTGATTTTATGGTTTTAAAATGCTTGACTGATTTTATAATTTTTGAATGCAGCCTTTTTCCCCGGAAGAACGGAGGATACTGTGGATTGATTAGTTTTAGAGGTTCATTTTATTATTGATGCTATTTAATTATAAAGGTATTATTTGATGTTTAAGTTTAAGAAATTTATGTGTGTTACTTTCATTAGCACTTGTGTTTCAAACTTTATTTTGCATATTACGATAGTTTTGTCACTATTTGTTTTGTTAAGCCTTTAAGTGTATGTTATTATTTAATTAATTTTATGATTTTAGAATGCTTAATTGATTTTATGATTTTAGAATGCAGCCTTTTGTTAGGAATAATAGAGGATACAATGGATCAGATCGTTTTAGAGTCGATTTATTTTATGATTTTAGAATATAGCTTTTGTCCCGGAAGAACGGAGGATGCTATGGACCAGTTAGTTTTAGTGATTCGTTTCATTATTGAGACTATTTAATTTTAAAAG
>PHNY01034105.1:1687-15579 GCA_003724115.2 Anethum foeniculum | reverse complement strand
ACCTTGTTATCAAGGTTGTGCCCATCTTTTTGGGATGTTTTATGTTTTGATGTTTTTATGTGCCCGGTTACGGGTTTTGGTAATTTTTCTGAAAAGGATTTATATGGTGTTTTGGGAGATCCGCAAGACTTGCACTGAATCTGAGGCCGTGGTGTATATTGCAAGAGCTCACCTTATGGGAGTATTTGGTACTCCAATATCAGTTGATGTAACTGATTGTATTGAACATTGCGCTACAGATGGCACTTATGTGAAGATCAATTGTGATTCTACTTGTTTCACAACTGGTGTAGGTTGGATTGCTCGAGATGATATTGTAATACTTTTTAGATTAAAGAATTTAAATATTCTATTTGTTAAGCAATCTGAAAACAAAACAGCTATTGGTTTAGCTTGTTTTTTGTTTCACAATCTGATTGTAGTTGACAGTTCGGAGGTTTGTTCCGGCTAGATTTTCATGTTTTAATAAATCTTTCTATTGTTCGTCAAAAAAAAAAAATACGTGTCGAGTATGTGATAAAAAACTGTAAAGAAATGAGTGGGACGGAGGGAGTACATCTTATATTTTACTAAATACACCAAATATAAATAACATCTTCTATTTTTACATAACTTAGAGAAATATTATATATATTATATTTAACTATTGCATTTCCTAAAAATTGATATTGTTTTTCGTATATAATTCGTGTACTTCTGTGTACCAAACGGGTAGACACGAATGTATTAGTTCTGGGTTAGTGTCAACCAAATGATACACAAATACAAATCCTGATCGGGTTCAGCTTTAATATTTTGACACGAAAACACGAAAGTACACGGAACAAATGTACACTTACATGACCCAGCTCTAGATACAATAATAATTTTAATATAAAATAAAAATAAGTTAATATATTAAATATTATTATAATATTAAATATGTCCAATTTTTGGTCCGGTTAATCATTCCGATTAATTCTCGATTAACGGATTAATCTCTAATCGGTATCTCAACCGATTAGTTACGATATCCGATTTATACGACCATTGTGTGATATATAAAAGACAGTGAAGATTGAAAAGTGAAGATTGAGATACTCACCACATGCGTAAAGTGAACACAAGTCGTGCTCAAACAGTAAAGATTGAGAAGTGAAGATTGAGAATCACGTACTCACCACATACGTAAAGTGAACAAAAGTCGTGCTCAAACTTTATTAGGGCAAGCATCAACTCCTTACATAATAGTCTCAATCATACCAAACAATATTTGAAGCAATAATACTCGATAATATGTCTCAATTACTTTTAAGGGACTTTCTTGACAATTTCTCGATTTCTCGATTATCTTCTATATATCTACTATGACGCCTAAAGACTAAAGTCATATATATAGATCTTGACTTTGCTTTAGAAAAGAGATACTGTAATCTATTATCTATGGATAGAAGAAAGGTAATCATCTAGATCTCTCCTTCCCTCTTTTCTTATATTGCAATTTCTCCTTTTATTGAGTGGTTCCTATAACGACATGGGGTTTATATAATCATTTGACAGTGATTAGATTCTCACCTATCAAAATGATAGACCTAATAAATTATAATAAGTACAATAAGTAGAAACAAATTTAAGAACTTGTATGATAAACATCAAAACAAGAAAACTTGATGCAAGATCAACCAACGAACATAGTTTCAGACCTCGTGCTAGCATAATCTTAATACCTCTGAGATGAAAGGGGGAAAAAAAGACGCAGATTAGCAACTCCATTTCAAGCCTTGGTATCCAAATGGTGTTACTTTGAAATATTTCAATTTTGCAGAAACAAAGGTGTCATTGATTCCTAAGTAAAGCTTTTCCTTTCTGGAAACTTAGTATCAGCTTGCTCAGTATAAAACATCAACTGTTTTGGAATCAATCAAGTAGAGCAACTGCACTCGTAAAATCTGAAAACAAATTAAACATTGTCAATTTTCTATTTCATCATCAAAACAAAATCTTTCTGACAAAAGGTAAAATCCGTAAAACATACAATAATTCAGTTGCGTAACTACACCCTGTAAAATTGCTATGAAACATATGCAAAGGTAAACATTCAAAAGCTACGGAATCAAGAAAAGTTAATCTGTAACAAACATATACTAGTGTGTTAATGCATTGTGACAGTACCCTTCGGTAGTTAAAATATTCACATCCCAATAACCACCGCATCCATACGAGGCCATGATGAACACAATCCAGAAAACTAGAATTGTTACACATTCTGCATTATGATGTACGCTAAGAACATTTAAATTGTTGGCACTATCAACAAAAGGCATTTATTTATGGAGATATCTTTAACACTACACTGGTACAGACTTGGAGGTTGAAGCAACTCCATTTTCCAAATATATGTTTCACTTATTTCGGTATCTCTTTCTTCTTCGTTTCTTTGACATGTTGCGAATCACTTCAGCATAGAAAGACCAGGATGGATCAGATTTTATGATGGGCTTTTGACCAAAGGGATTTTGCTCTACATATTCCTGAACATCCTCTGCCAAAGCTAGACCCTCCAAATAGACACGAAGATCACCTCCAGGCCCTGCTATGAACGAAATACAACAATTAGTAATTGTACAAAATTTTCCAATTGAACAAGTACAAAAACCAAAGAATAAAGCTTCAATAAGGAAATCGACATGAAAAACCCGGAACTGCTCATCACTCTAAAGATCCAGGAAACAGAAGACAAAAGAAAAAAAAAAGAAAAAGAAAAAGAAAAAGGCTCAAATTGAGCAATAAATGAGAATTCCCTTCGCAGGCCAATTCAGAGCTCTCTCAAAGTCATCTAAAAATCTCATATAAAAGATTAAGTGCATTTCTGAGGCATTGAACAATGCAAACTCTGGCCACAAGAATATAAGCTTCAGATTTTGATAAACTTAAACAAAACCCAGAAGTGTTTTATTTGGGTTTTACAAATAACAAATTAACAGTTATATGTGAAAAATGTGAAGACGTTTTTCTAGGCATATTGGATTACTACATAAACTTACTGCGCCAAAGTCCATACAAATCTTGAAAAAGGGCACAACTGATTTGCTTATAAACCCACATCCCACTCAGGAAAGGCCCAAAGCTCCATTGAAATAGCCAAATTGTAACCCAACATACCCCCAGTTTACTGACCGACCACCGGAAGTCGTGACCCAATCCTATTGGCATCATCACCCGTCACTATTATGCTTGGACCGAGTTCCCATGAAAATAGAAGCTGGTCAACTTCCTTCTTACTAATGAGAAATGCCACAGTATGGACATACTATTAGAAATGATCATAGTAGGGGTAGCAAAACACATAGCGCTCTCTCTTTGCATGCAGCCAACCCTTTTACTTTCCCCCCTCTGCTTCATGGACTAACTTTACGGAAGATCTTGAAAAATGGTTTTACCACCAGATACTGACTGCTCATGATGTTACCTAAGTTGCATGATCTGAGGGTCCAAAAGTTGAAGCAGTCCACCCAAGAAAATTTCCCACAAAAGAACTAATCATTTAGGCCTGGTGGTTTTTTATACTAATTTATCCTTGTAAGAGAAAATGCTTAAAACAGCACAGATTACTATATATAGGCCCAAAACAATATTACTAAAAACCTCGCCCTTTTTTGCACACGACTCATAATACAGGTATCTATTTTTTCCGGGCTTCATCTTCCTCCATGAATCTTTCTCCCGGCCCAAACAATAGTGTATTAAGAAAACTGGCCCTTTTTGGAACACATGACTAATAATTTCGGTATCTTTTTTTTTTCTTCCGAGATTCATCTTCCTCCATAAATTATATCCTCTGGTCTTTCTCTTTCACTACATTTTCTGTTCCTTGAATTTTACCTTCTTTCCTCTTCCACTGAATTTCTTTTAAGTTTCCTCCTCCTCCAGCTATTATCCTTTTTCCAATGATTGATTGGAATTGAAAAACATATATACAACAATTTATGAGAGAGGACGCAGTGGGGAAGTGATGGAGATGCAGACTTTGTTGATGGGATGGCAACGGGTCGGGTTCGGCCCGGGTTTTGTAAAATCCAAATCCAAATCTTTTAGGATTATCCAAATCTGTCGGGTTTCAGATCGGATCGGGTTTCTTTCGGGTATCCAAAATTAAAAATAATGTAATCAAGTTTAATGTCATTGATTCATGCAAACAACAATAATTACATATAATAACTACGATTAGAAAGATTAAACTAATAAATAGTCACGGATTGACATGGTGAGTGTAATCTAAAATATGTTGATAAAATAATATCTAATATTACAGCACAAAATGAAAATTTTTGTAAAGCATAAAAAAATTACATCTTAAATATACTAATCAAATTTGAGATTGAGAAACAGAATTATAATTAACTGGATAAGTATTGACTATTAATCAATTACTAATCAAATAATAAAATTAAAATATGTAAATTATATGTCTTGCATCTAAAATATTATATAAAATAAAATATTTAAATATCATACAGTATTATATATGCATCGGATTTTTTTCTGGTTTCGGGTTTGGATCGGTTGGACTGTATTTCGGATTTCAGATTTCGGATCGGGTATCGGATCGGTACAATTGAAATCCAAATCCAAAATTTCGGGTTCGGTATATCCAAAATTTCGGATTTCGGATCGGTTATCCGTCGGATCGGTTATCCGTCGGATCGGATTAGTTTGCCATCCCTGTAGAGGCGGTGAATGATATGGATGAGTCAACAACTTATTCCCTAGTCAATATATACACGACTTCTTTTCATTTTAACTTCTTGTAGCTGATGTGTTTTGCCAATGCAAAAATCTTGGCTTGGGTTTTATATAAACCCTCAAATTATCAAATGCGTAGGTACACTTTTCAAGGATCATGGAAAAAGAAAGAAAGAAAATTTTTTGGTGGCAGACTGGACGAAGGAGCAAAGTGAGGTGTTCAAAATCATTCTGGATCTAGGTGAAGAAGAGAGTATAGGATCTATGCCATGACAAGTTATAATTGTGTTTTCTCTTAAAACGTATGCATTAGTAGAGGGAATCCTCCACCTTGGCAGAAGGCTATCTACCACTCTTTAACCATAAGGAATTGCTTGTTATTTTTCTGGCTGGCGCTTCGAGGAAGACTCGTGACTAAAGATCAATCAGTTTGGTTTCAGCACAGATTTAAGGGGCATTTTTTGTTACTTTAATAACGAATCAGCAAGCCAACTTTTTGTCTCATGTCCTTGTACATACATTCTTCTCAAAGGTAGTCCTATACCTCTTGCTTATGATTGGAGTGAGTGGCTTAATGGCAGATTCTGTCAAGGGCAACATCCGAGTTCGTTAAGGCACCTGGCTTACTTGTCGGTGGTTATTTATATAGTCTGGAGAGAACAAAATGATAGGCTACATTCTAATGGCAAGCCAAAGCTAGTCTCACAAGCGTTGGCGATAGTCAAACGCATGGTCTGAGAAAGAGTTTTTTCCTCTGCTTCGTTCAGGAAACACATAAGTAGTCAACCCACCATTACTAGTACTAGTATTAGTATTAGTTTTTTTGTTTAGTTAGCTTCTGAATTTTTTTCAGCTAGCTTTTAGAGTTTCACTGGGGTATGCCCCTTGCAAATATGTAAATCTTATAGGTTCTATAAAATTTGTCACTTAGCAAAAAAGAAAAAAGAAAGCATAACCGAGTTAAAGATACTAAATGCACAGATTTCTTGTTTGAGCAGAAGGCACAATCTGTGTTCAAAGAACGGAGCCAAGCTTAATGAACTTTCAAACGAGCAACTTTATAAAAGAAATCAAGCAGAGCTGAGCGTTGTTTGCAACAGTTCGGCTTTAGCAAATATAGAAAGTCATGCTGAGGGTGACATCGAGCAGGGCCTTGTAAACTAATTAAGAAAATTATTTCAAATATTGCTGAATGTTACAGTTGTTTTTTGTTAGATAACGAGTGGATACAGGTAAGTTTTTAGCAAGTCAGTAGGCTCAATATGCGCCTTCTACGACGAGTACTAACATAATACAGCCAGCATTCATCTTTCTTACTGCTTCTTTAAACTATTCTGCATCCCTAGATCTATCTCTCCCAAAATCTATATTTCTTTCTCTAATTTATATAACCAATCTCCATCTATTCAATCATATACAAACTAATTTGGTCTGCATAAATACATGCTGGAAAATTTATATCCAGCGGAACAAGGCTAACTAACCCACAGAAACAATTTTGTAGCTAAAACTAATACTTATCTATGCTGACAGAAATAAGATATTACTTAACAGACATCATAATATTTATCAAACATGTAATATCATGCGATAACAACAGCTTCAGCGAGCCCTTGTTTCTTTGCTACACCTAGGACTCTTTTGTGGACAAGTATTTATCAACATGATGGGATATAGTATAGGCACACAATAAGCTTAAACTGGAATGAGCACAACAAGCTAAATGAAGCTGTAGACACAGATTAAGAGACTTAAAAATTGAGAGATAGAAATTCACCTAATCCATCATCATTCTGATCCTGGTATTGGTATGGAGTGGGAAAGATTGCGGTGTATGGCTGAAAAGTGAAAATCAAAGGCTGTATGAAGACTTGAGCAATCAACCAGTTTCAAAGTACACTACTAGAAGGATACACATACGAGGCAGAAGAACAAGAGTGCGTATATTATGACTACTTACAGGGTTCAGCAAGGCTTTATATGGAGAATCATCCAACAAGAGTGTGTTTGATTTATCATAATCTACAACCTTTAATGAAAATTTTCTATTTTCATATTTCCACAGTTTCGGAAGTTCCTTCAAAAACAGAGGCTTGCCTATGTGTTCAAGAGTTTGGAAACCTGTCCGGGTACAGTGGCTTTGATTCTGCAACAAGTACATAACATTAATGTAAGGTTAAAGCTGCATTCACAAAAACAAATATCTGTTTTAGATGAATTTGTCTTGTGGCATTTATTACAAAATGAAAATGAGACTATAATCTAACTCCAGTAAACATACAAAGCCATGTAAATGCATTAGGTAAGTACATACATATATTCACATGTCCTGTCCAATGTGCATACATGTGCATATTTGGAATGTTGAAATGGAAAGAAAAACAAATATACAGCCAAAATGGTGGTTATAAAATTAGCAGATGATTTTAATAGTCAAATCACAAGAGACTCAGGCGAAAAACAAACAGAAATATATTTGGACAGTTATTTGCTTCAAGTTATACTACTTAACTAAAGATACCACGTACTGCTAGAATGCTATTAGAAAAAGGACAACAACAAATAAAGACATCATACTGGTTTCTTATTTCGACTAATATATCTTCGCACTAATATGGATATATGCCAAAATAACAAAAAACAAAAATCAACATAAAGTTTGGTGGTGCAAACTTCACCAAGCAGAAGAATATGTGGGATTCTCATCAAGGGTAACTATACATGTCCACAAGAAATGGATGTGGATCTGGGTTCCAACATGGAGGTTTACCCATTGGTTTAAGATTTTGAGTCACCAAGAACTCCATTTCTACCTGGTTTAAGATTTTGAGTCACCAAGAACTCCATTTCTACCTGGGGTAACTTTTGTGAACTCCCTCCATCCTACGTACTATACGTCCTCATTTCCTTTTATTTTCCTCTTTTGCAAAATCCTGATTTGCATTTTGTATGTCACAAAGTAAAAATTGAGTTGTTCTCCCTCCATCCCCACCCATTTGTTTACCTTTGGGTTGGACATGGAGATTAAGAAAATATGTAAAGTAGTGGGAAAAGTAAGAAAAGTGAGTAAATGGGTGGGGCCAATCAATTTTTAATGTATAAACGACAATAGATTTGAAAAGGTAAAGGAAAGTAGTTGATGTAATTAAATTTTATATTATAGAACTTTAGTGTTTTTGGAAATTTTAGAAGTGCAGTTGAGAAGGATGAAAGTGTAGAGAAATAGGTGGGACAAGGGAGTATTTGTTAAGATATATAAATGCTTCTCTATTTTTATTTTTCTTTTAGTGGGGAGGGAGGGAGGGAGAGAGAGGAATATTGGTCTAATAAATCAATTTCTCTATCAAGTTGTAATTTGATGAGTATCATTAATTTGCATTTGCCATCCTACATCATAGTTTTAAAACAACAAAGTGATATGAAGAAAAAATATAGTATAGCAATGTTACTTATAAATTATTTAATATTATTACATACATAAAAAGGCATATATTTGTCAATGTGATTATTACGTTATGGAAATAGTAATATACTAAAGTTTAGAGTATTATTTATAGAAAATTTTATGTTAGTAATTGAATGTTTGATTGAAGGCTGTTTCCTTTTATTTAGCTTTTTACAAATTCTACAAGATGAGGTTTCTATAAAAACTCCTGTAATCCCCATACTAATCGGGTTTGTCTTCAAAAATTGTTTCATTGAGAAATGTGTTCCAAAAATAATTCCCAGTTCCTTAATCTATATTAGTCCCAGTCTTACATCACTGAGTCGTGCATCGTAATAGTACGAACAATTACTTTGCCAATAATTTTCAAGCAACACAAGTATTAGAGTTAACTGAAATGATATTACATCACACTCTTCCTTCTAGTTACTTCCCTGCATTCCCTCTTTATTAATCTAAATGTTCCTCAGATTTCTTCTTTCAATTTCATTTTTCCCTTGAAATTCGATTTCTGGATCCAAATAACGTAAAGTAAAGCACCGTCACACCAGTACCAAGGTGAATACTCTGCAATATTATAGCATGCAACGACACCTCGCAAAGTTCGCAACGAAATTTAATATCTCTACCATGTATGCCATGAACATCTCACATATTAATGCATTTTATTGTCAGTCCCAAACTTAATTCTAAAAAATGTCAAAATTCAAGAATTTGTCTTGTATTTCAAGACATGAACAGCTTATAATTTAGTGAAATGACTACTTACCATGCTAGCTGTGATGGTAGTTGGTAAACTATATAGTATAGAAGAAAAAATTAAAATGCTTCCTAAATTAACCTATGCTTGTTATAATTTGACATGCTACCTTGCCTTTGAATACAAGTATTCACTCACCTCTACCTAGGTGACTACTCACCTTGCTATGCATTAGCGTAGCGCCAACATAAATCTTTGTTACCCAGACTCGGGTACAAGTGTCCAACATGAATACATGCCCAAGTGTCGGACTCGGCAACATTTTGAAAAATATACCTGTTTTTGGCCTAAAATAAGTGTCCATGACCGAGTGTCGAGTGTCCAACACTGGTACTTGAGGCACAATAAAGAGTCCAAGCAACATAGCATAAAATAGAAAGAAAAAATGTAATTTATGTTCAAGGGCTAATGCTTCCTAAGTTCTTATTTAGTGTATGCTTGTTACCATTTGAAATACTACCTGTCCTTTAAATACCTGCGGTCACATCATTACCAGTCCACTGCATAATATTCTATCACTCACTACTCATTGCATTACCATTACCTTGCACAATTTGCACCAGAATTCAACACTTCTACTATATGCAATCATGACCATCTCCAATATTATTATTGCAGTTCATAATTACTTCAAAAATTTGTTGAAATTCCAAAGTTTGTCTTGTATTTTGAATACAAGTGGTTTATAGTCTAGTATAATTATGTGCAATTAGAGAACTGCTCATCTTGGTAGGGGTATTAGCACCCAGGAAAAAAATATGGAATACATTTCTCCAAGGGTTTACATTTTCTAAATTAGTGTATGGCTGTATGCTTAATACCATTTCACATGCTACCTTGCTTTAGAATAAGTAGACACAACTACAGAGATTTGTTGTTTTGGCATTTAAACTTTGGGTACTATAATTAGAGTTTAATAAGATGTCTAATGATGAATTCATATCTGAGTTCCAAACCAGTGTACTTGACCTTTAAATGCATTGAATACATATAGACAAGTCCTAGTCTTATAGTCCATCTCAGAATTAATTCAACTTCACTCTCTAATAGTAAAAGAATTTTAAATCCCATCTAAAACTCATACTCCAAGATCCAATAAGTTTAAGATGCCTAGTAGTGAGAAAAGCTGCAAAAATCAAGTAACTTGTTTATTATTCATCTCGTCAAGGCTTTATGTTTTTCTCAAAAATGAGATTTTTTGAATCTTGATTCTAATAAATAGTAATAGTAAGGCTTCAGAATTTTAGTATTAAGTTTATTTAAGATTTTGTTAGGAATAACCATAATTGTTCAGTTAAATACAGCTGTCTCTTAATTTTTATTGGAATATTAGTATATCTAAAAGAGCCGCTTCTCTCTCTTTGTTTTTGTCCTTTCTCAAGTTAGTCGAGGGGCTTCCACTCGGTTTTCTCCGGTGGAAAGCCCCAATCCAATTGCTTTCTCTCGTATTCGTTGATTTTCCTTCAATAAAACCCAATTTTTTGGGTGTTTGTGTCTCTCCTTTTGGAGTGTTTGTTTTGTTCCTCCTTTTGGAGTGATTTGCTATGTTTTTGTTTAGTTATGTTTGGGTTTATTCGGTGTTGGATCTGTTAAGAATGATTTTATTGATGTTTTTGGAGATCTGGAAAACCCGTATCAAATCTGGAGTGGTGATGATTATTGCAAGAGCTCACCTTTCACAATCAAAGATTGTTCATCTTTTGGGGGTTTACATTTTCGGCATGTCTATAGCTGGTATCCGGCATGTAGATAACTGGGGTGCCGCTCCTTCAATCTCAATTTATGTGATTGGGGTTTCTGAACACCGGGCTAACAATGATTTTTATGTGATAAATTCAATTGTGGTGTTGCTTCTTTCAGGGATGCTGGTACAGTTTGGATCGCTTGGAATGTCTTTGATTTCATTTTTAGCTTTAAGAATTTTTAAATTCTATGTGTTAAACGATCAGGAAACAAATCAGCTAATTGTTTTTAGTATGTTTTTGTTTTTTAACCTGGTTGTATCGGCAATTGGGGGTTTGTCCCGGCTGTGTTATGCTTAATTTAATGAAAACTGCTTTTTGTTTGTAAGGAAAAAAAAAAAAAAAACTGCAACAAGTGTATCTTGATTCTCTCGAGTACATGGTAACAGTAACTATACTAGCTTTATCAGACACCAATGTGAACCCGGGGCAACAACCATACAAACCTACAAACACAACCAACTAATTTCAGCTGCTTACCCTAAAATTAAAAGTATGTCCCCCAATTTGACATCGATAATCTTTTCATTTAAGTCTTTTGTCAAATTACAAATTTTAGATCTTACCACAGTTCAAGTGACCTATTTTACTAATGAAATTAAAATAGAACTTTGGTAGTCTACAATTAAATAGGTAGGCAATTTAGACAATGACAATTCAAAAGAGAAGGACGATGGATTTAAAAATTAAAGTATGATGCATATATCATACCCATACAAAAGCCAGCTTTGACCTGTCCTCTTCTGGCATAAGAACTTGGAGAACCTTATCCACATTTTCCCTGTAGAATGACATAATTCAATTAGAAATTTCCAGTAACCCGAAACTGAAAGATAAGTAAAAAAAACTCTATAAAGGATATATACTGAAAAATCAAAGGTAGAAAAGTACTTTCTCCTAGATGACCAAACTCCCACAGTAAACCTGCTGAAGCAAAACTGCAGAAAATCCTCACAGAAGGGCCTCTTGAATACTACATAACAAGTACCAGTGATGTCAACATAATGTTGGACAACAAAAATGATGTCTAAAACAAGAGCGTAATTAGCAAGAACAATTCTCACTTTTTTTCCCCGCTACATGACCGTCAGCTTTGATTGTAACTGTGGTATCACCAACAACATCAACAAGAAGCCCATTCAAATCGAGTACAAGAAGTTTTTCTTGAACAGAACCAGGAAGCATTCTTCCTATGCCCACATTCTGGTCAGCATTCAGTTTAGCCCTTTTAACCTGCTGCTCTTCCAAGGGATTATTAGAGGATATTACACCCTCTTCAGGTTCCAGGTTGAGGTTATTCCCTCGGATCTCTCTTTTTCTCTTCTCCCCCCCATGAATATTGCCCACAGCTTTAATTTGAGATACTGAGATCTCATCTACTTTAGCATCAACTATGCCAGAGCTATCCTCGCCACTACAATTTTTATCCTTAGTTGCACACTCATTCTGGTGGATTCCTTGTAATACTCCCTGTTCTGTGCTATGCTGCATCAATTCAGGTTCACACATTACAGATGTACTGGGCATAATCACACTACTTACCAATGTATTCAGATTCTTCTTTTTCTTCTTTCTCTTCTTCTTGTTCAGTGGTGCATCCAAACATAATTCCTTGGAGCCATTATTAGAGCACACCTGGTCATTGTGTTCCACAATGATAGATCCAGGGTTGACATTAGATTCAGGAACTTGGTTAACTTTTACTTGGAGAGTACTCCTAGAATCAAGTATTAAACCACTATTCCTACCAGTGATGTTACTATCATTACTTAAAGACAAATTACTAAAACTTGTCTCCCGGATATTGTCACAGTCCTCAACTAGTACATTACACTGATCAAATCTAGAATCTGTCACTAAACAAGTAGCATCAACAGGATGCTGAACTAACTTAACATCTGTGAGGGCATTCAAGTTATTTCCTCCTTTCTTTCTATTCTTTTTCTTTTTCTTTTTCTTTCCTTGCCCTGAATTTCCAGAATGTAGCATCTCTGAACCTGTCGAATTTCTTGGCAGTGTAACATTCTCAACATTTGCAAGGGAATTGGAGTTGTTTCTTTTCTTCTTCTTTTTCTTTCCTGGATTTGTCCAAATTACCCAATCAGGATGTAGCATCGGTGAACTAATCGAAACATCCGTAGCTTGTAAGCCCTGTTGCAACATTGTAGTAGAGGTATGAGCTTCTAAAATGTATCCATAAACTCAGACAACAAAATCATAAAACAACTTGACAATTACGGACATCAATCACGATATTTTCACAGATTAAATTTTTTAATTTCCAACTAAATCAAATTATTCTAATCATTGAAATGAACAAAATTACATATCACTAAACAAATAAGTTAGATTGAACATTACCTCAATCAAGGAGTCGTACAAATTCAATCAAATAAAGCGATAATTTCAAATAGATTATTATTCTAAGTACATGAATCAAAATAATCATCCAAATACCTCCATTAATTAGGGTTCCAAATCAGCCTCAAAATGTTATTCCACGCCGCATAACCAAGTAAACCCTAGTTTTTTCTTCAAACTTGCTTTGTCGTGAAATACACTAGTTTTATTGTTTTTTCTAATATTTTTTTTGTTTTCATAGAATATTTATTTATTTTTAAAATCTTTGTTAAATCGCAAATTTTTGAGATTTCCTCTTTAACAATTCTCTGAGCATAGGCTAAGCTAAACTCCGCTGGACCTATTGCCTCTAGATTAAATCTTTCTAGGGCTTTTAATCCTACCAATGAAATTTTTAGGAGATAGTATTTTACATATTTCACATATTTCGTTTGGTCATCTAATTGATATAGATATTTTTCATAATCACAGAAAGGAATCGTGCATTCGACACGCATTTTAAGGCTCGTATAAATTATAGTTCCATAATTTATTTTTAAAATTTTCTTTTTCTGAATAAAAGTTAAACTATTATATTTTTATACAGAAAAAAAAATTCTACAAAAATTTAAAAAACTATGTTTTTTATAAGCCTTAAAATGCGTGTCAAGCCCTTCCTCCCCCAACGTAAACAACCTGCTGGGACGGAGGGAGTAGTGTATATGATTTATGTTATCCAAAACAAGTTTTTACATGGAATAGATTGTGAATTAAAGTAACGAGAATATATAAATGAGTTTATTCAATGTATGTATACTATTATATTAAAGACGAAACATTAAAAATTTTGATAGTCTGGTACTTACTGTATTTACTAAATTAT
>PHNY01034101.1:27177-38875 GCA_003724115.2 Anethum foeniculum | reverse complement strand
ATCTCTGTTTCAGTTCTTGAAAGCTTTCTTCACATTCTGCATTCCATTCAAATTTCTGATTCTTTCTTGTCAACTTAGTCAGTGGGGTAGCAATCCTTGAAAAGTCTTTTACAAATCTTCTATAGTATCACGCCAATTCGAGAAAACTTCTTACTTTCGTGGGTGTCTTTGGTCTTTCCCAACTCATAACTGCCTCGATCTTTGCGGGGTCCACTCTAACTCCTTCACTTCCAATGATATGTCCCAAAAATTGAACCTCTTTTAACAAAAATTCACATCCTGCAAATTTTTGGACACAAAAGATTTTTAAGAAAATTTGCATAGACTATTATTTTAAAATATATTTGAATAAAATAATAAATTATTTCCTAAAGAAAATTTGTTTATTCATACCATATCCACATAGTGCACACCATCAAATGTGGAAATTACAAATACCAGTTGTAACAATATTCGTCATCAGTGAATTCCTCACTTTCAGACATGTGACCCCTCCTATGGTCGGATGGCCGATGGGAGCCTGAAATTTGTTCTAATTCTTTCACAGAGGGACCCCTTGTTGATCGAGACCTTCTACTCCTTGATCCAGAGGGATGGCCATCCCACCGGTAGCTCCTCCTTTCTCCATCAGATTGGGACCTCCTCTTCTTGCTGCCCCGGGTTACTGATTGGGATCTTTCTCTACGATCCCGGTGGCCTTCAGCATAGGACCTCTCACCCTTAGCATCCAACTTATGACGTAGTCCTTGTTGGTAAATCTCCTACCATTATGTCAAAATTAAACACTCAGGCTTCTGGTTGATGAGGCTTCTGGATCAGTAGCATTTTTCTCCGGTAGCCGATTCTCTGCACCCTCCAACTCCTCATCTTCATCTGAAGGCTCGTAATCGACCTTCTCTTCATCATCTTCATCAGAATCAAAGTTTAATTTGGTTGGAGTGACATCTTTATTTTTTGTTTCTTCCTTCTTTCGCAATTTACGCATCGTTTCAGTCCTCCTTTCAAGAGTATCAATCTTTTCCCCCATTATCTCGAGGTGATCAAGTATGTCCTTATTAGTGACATCTCGTCCATCATTCCTTTCACCTCCATGACCATTTTGGGATGATGATTTATCACTGCCGAAGCTATTTTCTACCATTTTTCCTCTAAAAATGACAGGATTTTATGCCCTCTTTTCCCCCCATCATCTGATGATGATTGCTGGAATATCGCCAATAAAGTGAGAGCAAGTAGCCGCAATATAGAGCAGGCCACTAGGTTATTGAAGAACACGATGGGTGGATTCCCTGAGGAAGGCGCTGAGTTTACGGGATTGGAGCTCAAGAACCTTACAAATCCTGTAAGATCGGTCAAGAACTCCGTGTTATCTGCCATACAAGAGTGTACGTCCTCGTCTACTAGCAATGTGCGTGCAAATGGCCAAGAATCCCCGTAAATTTCCTACATACCCCTATATATACGGGATCAAGCCCTAATATACTTCTTAGATATGCCTTATCACAACCATGGTGATATCCTTATCACCATGTGTGATTATCCTTGTGAGATAAAGCTTAACTCAGGTTTCCTATTAGGATTAGGACTGTGGAAGCGCAATTTCCCATAGTTATCACATGCAATTAACCATTATCATGTAAATGCGAAGTATATCTGTTAAACAGAGGTAAAATAGTAGTTATACACGTCTCCATAAGCCATAGAGACGTTCTCCTAAAAGATAGGAGGCTGTCATTATCCTGTTCTACGGGTATTTCAATCTAAGCCTGCCTATCGTAGCCAAGCCTGGTAACCCCATGGCTGGTAACCTATCTTGAAAGCTTTTCCTGGAATCCCGACCTGGTAATACCATGGTCGTTGACGTGTTTTTAGAAGCCTTATCATTGTCCTAGGCTGCTATGATTTATGTTATGCACCTACCTTTTGTGGGCTACCAAGAGTATCCTGGAAGCCCCTTCAGTCATTGTATTCCCTAGTGGATTGGACAATAAACATTCTATGAGCCTAAATTTAGACCATGCGAGATTTGGGTCACAACACACTTCATCATCCTCGTTGTATATACTGTTTGAAGCTTTGTATTGTGTCACGCGAAATAATATCACTTCATGAGATAAATTATGATTTCTATGTGAGTTCATTTGCGTATATTATGATATGGTGATATTTATGAGCTTTATTGATGAACATGTGTACTCTGTTTTCTCTTTTTTGGGATACAACTAGTTATTATCAAAAAATGTGTGTGTATCTCTAACTTTGCATATTAGGTGAATGTGTGTGTATAACTTGCGTATAAAATGATGCGTGTACATAGGTAGGTATTTATGCCATTAATGTATGTGTATACTGGGTTTCTGGGAAGTCCTCGCATCTGATGGAGGCGTATGCAATACATGTATGTTACTCGCATTCTGGATATGCGAGCTTCTCGGTTTATTCTAGTGATGTTTAGAAATCCTTGTTGTTTTGGGCAACATTGATAAAAAAAATAGACTAATATTGGAATTTCATCCCAAAAAGTCATGCAATGCATGAAATCTACTAAGTTATAGAAAATGATAAAATTATCAAAACAAATATCAACTTCAATTTTTGTGTTTAGACTTTTAAATTAAAACAACTTAAAAGCAAAAGTCATTTTTTGAAAAGTTATCCAAAGCGGCTCTAAGATGAGTTATGCATATCATTTGAATAATGGGAAAGATCTGTCATAGAACCTGAGCACACAATTGACGTATATATGGATCGCTCTGGCCAATGTAACAAATCTTTATTTCCACTGTATTAGTAATCTCTAAACAAATTTGTAATCTCATCCATTCCCGAAGGTAGTTAGAAGCACACACCATACAAGAGAAACACATATCAATACACACACAAGTACCATTCATTCAATGATAAAAAACCAAAGTTGCCGTTTGAAAAATTAATTGTGGAGTTTCAGCATAGAGGTGCAATAATACATAACTAATGCATCCGGTGCACCAGAAGAGAGCAAATATCCTGTAGCCTTCTCCTAATCATTTCTCGGCTCTTATTCGAATATTTCAGTAAGTTATATTTAATTACAGAACCAGCTTCATTATTCTTCACTGCTTCCTCCCATCCCGCTTTACACAAACAACACATCAACAAAACCATCTCTTCAATACCCTTCTGAATAACCACTACGCATGATTGAAACCATTTCTGGGCTGCTTAATTCACCTCATGTTGAGGTAATTCACGGGCAGAAGAGTTCATTGACGGAACACTACCATCATTTCTCAATCTAACGCACGCAAAAGATTCGCCAGGGGCACTACTTTCGAGGAGCATTTTGTTCATTGTTTACTGCAAATATAAAAAAAATCATATGGGACTTTCGGGATAAAATATTTACAATCAAATTAAAAATGTAATAAACATTTAGTAAGTATATCATATTTGGGGAAATCCAGATCAAATAGTTTTGAATATATATAGAACAAGGTATCAAATATCAACTAATTTTTGTAAAGATCCAAACAAATGTCAATTTAGATTTCCATTAGGTAGTATTTTAAGTCAAGTTTGTTTAAAATAATAGTGGTCAAAAAGGTAATATGGCTCAAATCACAAATATAAATACCATTATTAGAACTTTAGATAGCACTTGTTTTTTGCCTATTATTGATTTATAGTTAGCTTTTTTCCAATATACAGTCTTATACATTCTAGTCAGTTATTACAATCATTTTTATTAGAAATGCTAATTTTAACATTAAAAGTCGTGTCTTCATAACTAAGTACAATTAATGATAAACAGCATAAAAATATTTATACTTGTGTTTTTCACGGGATATGAGAAAACACTCAAAACACAACTCATTAGAATTCATAAGAGAGTAAATATTGTGAATTCAATCTATTAGGAACAAAATGTGAAAAAACAATCACCCATATAGATATATATTAATACATTTATATATAAATATAAAATCAAAATAAGCTATCAAATAATCAATTATGGTCATATGACTTACCAAGGCCCATTCTAAGTTGTGATACAATGTTGAAATTAGAGAAAAGGGTATCATTCTTAACATATTTAAAACTATAAAAAATTTATTTGCATTTAATCATATAGAAAAGAGAGGGCAAATGGGTCTTATATAAAAGGAGTAAATAGAAAGGGTCTTAGAAAAAAGAAAGAGGAAGAGAGAAATAAAATATAGGGAAGGAAGAAATTTTGGTACACTTGATGGTGAATTTTTATATAAACTTATCTCAAAAAGAAGAAAAGAATAGAACCTACTAGGTAAGAGAAGAGAAAGATATTGATAGTCTTGAAATACTAGTACATTCGGAGCGTGGATTCTTTTTATAAACTTGTACGGGAACATCTAGAACTTTCTCCAAAATGATGTTCTAGAAAAGGACAAGAACATCTAGAATGTCCTTGGAAAATGATAGATTGTCCTATAAAAGAATAGAACCTGCTAGGCAGAGAAAACTATGGACGATTTTAATGTGTTTACTTTTTAATTATTTTATCTTACTTTTGAATATTCTACTTTTGTAATATTTATTATATAATTTGTAATATTTCTAATTTGTATTAAATATTAAGCGAAAAATGACTACGGCAGCTAACAAGTTCAGTAAGATATTCTTTTTTATTGTTAATCATATAATAAATACAAACACAAAGATATTGCTATTAATATTTTTTAGTAATTTATACAATTATTTTGACTTGTATTAGATAAAAGTAGTGCATGTGTACTCATTTCAAGTTATTATCTTTAATAATATTCTTTTAATACAAACCACTGTCAAAGTGATATAATACCTATGTCTTATTTTTTTAAAGTTATTTAATTATGAGTAAAACGGTGCTTACTGAGTTAACTAAGGTTATAACCTATTTCAATGTAAGAAGTGGATGATAATTTTGAAATATTAAAACACATCAGCCTATATTTATAAATATATTGTTGCGTATTTTATTTTAACCTCAAGTAGTTCTTTAATGTTATCCTGAGGGCCATGAAGCCCTTTAATTATAATTTTCATATAATAAAAATATATAATTACTTTATAATTCAGTGTATACTATTGTATCCAAATTGCGAGTCCAAAAACCTAGAAATTTGGTCATGAGTTGTAAGTTTGTTCTCTAAACTCGAAAGTGTAATATCGATAAGAACTAGAGTGTTTGGGCCATTATATAGACAAAATTATAACTAATGTATACCAAATTGCTAGTTTTTTAGAGTGACCTATGGTGGGTTATCGGATCGCGTATGGTTGGGCCTAATATTATAAATGGTATATGCGGCGACACGTCATTAGTGGGTCTCACTTTAGTGACACATCATGGTGGGGATCACTTTTTGCCACATTATCAGTAGGCCCATCTTTTTCCACGTCATCAATGGGCGCATTTTTTGTAACGTATTAGTGGGCCCCACTCTTTTCTGTTAGTGTTTGTGCCCTATACACAACACTATTATGTTTTAGTTAAAGACATTTGGATTATTAATAATATTTTGTTTTATCGATTATTCTTTATCAATTTATTATTTCTTTATTTAGTGCGGTAAAAATGTTAGAGTAATAAATGTCCTTGAAATATGATATGCATTATATATCTCTAAGTACATTACTTAGAAATAAGATTATGAGAATAGTATCAATATTCCTAAAGGTACCTAGTTGAATATAATTATTAGGGGACAATAATAATACATAAAGATTAGTATGTTTATTGACCGATAACCACATCTCATTGATCATAGGTATAGTAATACAAAAGCCAAAAATATATGCACATGTAAAGGTACATGTTGCTGGATTGACCGCTTGTGAGATTTCACATGTTAAAAGTATCATAAGTAATTCTCACAATGATAATTGGGTATGATATGAATTGGGTATGATATGAATTGTATGATAAATATGAATAATCTAGATAGGATTTAACCCTCCTATATTTTAGGAGTGATATTATTGGTTTCTTATTTAAGCGAGACTATGAAATACATGGCCATGCTCAAATGTTAATTTGAATAAGATAGTCTACTCATCGATCAAAAAATTCAGATTAAATTATGAAGAGGATGGCATTTTACATGTCTCGAGTTTAATCTATAATATGCGGTTAAAGGTATTATATTACATGGAACATTATTCACGAAAGGATTTGTAGCAGTGGCCATAGGAGTTGTAGCAGTTTTACTGTCTTGCATGTTCAACCTCTTCAAAAGATTTTTGGTATATTTAGACTGATTTATGAAGATACCATCATTAGCCTGTTTGATTTGCAATCCCAGAAAGTAGCACATCTCTCTCATCATGCTCATTTGATACCTTGATTGCATCAACTATGAAAACCTCTCACACAGCTTTTGATTAGTTGATCCAAAGATTATATCATCCACATAAATCTGAACTAAAAGCAAGTCTTTACCATGATTCAAGTAAAATAAGGTTTTATCAATTGTACCTCTTTTGAATCCACTTTCAAGTAGGAATTGAGCAAGTGTCCCATACCATGCTCTAGGTGCTTGCTTTAATCCATCCAGTGCTTTGTCTAATCTATAGACATGATCAGGATGTTTGGGATCAACAAATCCTGGATGTTGTTCAACATAAACCTCTTCTTCAAGTTCTCCATTAAGAAATGCACTTTTAACATCCATTTGAAACACTTTGAATTTCTTATGAGTTGCATATGCTAAGAAAATACTGATAGCTTCAAGCCTTGCAACAGGAGCAAAAGTTTCATCATAGTCAATGATTTCCTGTTGCGAAAAATCTTTTGCTACCAGCCTTGCCTTATTCCTGATAATTCTGCCATCAGAATTAGTCTTGTTCCTGAAAACCCATTTTGTACCTAAAATGGATCAGTTCTTTGGTCTTGGCCCCAGTTTCCATAATTCATTCCTTTCAAATTCATTAAGCTCTTCCAGCATTGCTAATACCCAATCTGCATCCTCAAGAGCATCTTCAACCTTCTTTGCTTCCTCTTTTGAAAGTAAGTTATGAAACAAATATTCATTTTGTGTTGCTCTTCTTGTTTTAACTCCTTCATCAGGATTACCACTGATCAGATCAGGAGTATGGTCTTTTGTCCTCTTTCAGACATGTGGAAGATTCCTTCTGGAACCTGAAGCTCCCCCTGCATTAGATGCTTCTTCAAAATTATTTGAGGCTCCCCCTAAATCTGTGCTTTCAACTCCTCATGAAGTATCAGTATTTGATTGTTCATCTCCTGATGTTGAATTAGTATTAGCCTCATGATGGTTCGTTTGTGAAGTACTTTGGTTTGATGATCCATTCATTAAACTCTCATTGGAACTTGCCATTGCTCCTCCTCAACATGTGCATGTTCATTTACTTCATCAGTATTTGGGTCATCATCAGGATCTGGTGGAGTATCAGGATTTGAATCCTAAGTATTTGATGACTTCTCAGTATTCGCTACTGATTCTGACTTTGCATTTTCATTTACAAAAATCAAACTTTCATAAGAGTCCTCTTCAAAACAAGTAATCTTCATATCATCAAAAGTGACATTGATGGATTCAACAACAACATTCGTTCTTAGATTGAAAACCTTGTAAGCTCTTGACTTTGAATAGCCAACAAAAATTCCTTCATTAGCTTTTGACTCAAAATTTCCCAGTCGATCAGTATGAGTTTTAAGAACAAAGCGTTTGCATCCAAACACATGTAGATGTTTTAGACTTGGCCTCTTTTTCTTCAGCATCTGACAGGGAGTAATACTATGCCTATGTATCAGGGTGATATTTTCAGTGTAATAGGCTGTATTAATTGCCTCCTCCCAAAAGTATGTAGGAAGTTTAGCTTCTTCTAGCAGTGTTCTGCTAGATTCAATCAATGTTCTATTTTTCCTCTCAACTACACCATTTTGTTGAGGAGTGCCTGGACCAGAGAACTATTAAGATATACCTTTATATCTACAGAATTCCTACATCTATGAATTTTAAACTCAGTTCCATTGTCACTTCTAAGAATCTTCACTTTGTACTTTGAGCCATGTTAGGTCTCAAATATACTTTAGAGGGGGTGAATGCAGTATAGAACTATCAAATCGAAATAAACAAGTAAATGATGAATCATCAATCCGATAGATAGCTGTTCTTAGGTCTGGAACATTTGCTTTGCTCATATGAAGATCATCTAACTGAATTACTTTAATGTCTTCACATTCTGGATTGAATGTGACAACATCCATACCCAACAGCTTAGTGATCTGAGCACCTCCTCTTGGCATATCAGCTACTGTACCATCATGAGTTTATGACCTTTAGTAGATAGTGAATGTACTCCAGCTCCTTCTAGGATTTAATCAGCAGATTCTCCTTAGCTACTCTCAGCCTCTTCCCATTAGATAGAAAATATAGTAGCTTTTCCTTAGGTGTATTCCTATCAAAATTATCAATAACAAGAAAGACAAAGATCACCTTTTGCAAGTGTTTCAGCTGAATTTGTTCACCTAGAACATCAGTAAGGTACGTAGGATCTTTAATGTTGAGAACATCAGTACTGTTTTACTCTTCCGTAGAAGATTTCTCTTCTCAATAGTAAATAACTGTGAAAGACCAGGATTTGCAGAATTAGTATTTACCTCACCGTCATCAGTATTTAGAATATCATCAGGATTAACTACTTCAGAATTAAGAACTTGTGCTTCAGGATCAACTAGAGCAGTGTTAGAGGTTGATAAGAGTGGTTCATTGATTTTTAAATGTTCAACATGAGTAATATCAGTGGTTAAAGTTATTTTCAGCTTCTCTTTCCACTCAGCACCTTCAATAATTCTTCTTCTTTTTTTATTGACTTGAAAATGAGCTTCTTCCTTTTCTTCTTCTTTTTCTCACATCTTTATCAGCTCCAACCCAGTCAGTGTCTGTTTTCTAAAAGATTGAATCAACAGTAGCTTGAGCAGATTTAGATGGAGGTTTATCAACCTTCTATTTCCTCTTATCTCTCCTATCTACTTGTAGAATAGCCTGAGATCTAGTAACATGTCTATCAAAATTTGCAGCTTCATTGATCACAATGCCTTTCTCCCTGGGCCTTTGTGTCCTATTTTTCTTTGGAGAGTTGGTTATGGCTCTAGCAGCATCAGTATTTGAACTTAACTTCAGAAGTGCAAAATCATCTTCCATCTGCTTGATCTGTTCTAGATCCTTACAATCTTCCTAGAGAAATCTTCTAGCTACAGCTTCATCAGCATCAATAATTTTCTGATCCCTATAGTAGAGTGTAGTTGATTTACCTTCAATCTCCATTGTTTGTATGAACTGACTAGCTTCAGTACCAGCTTCAATCACCCTATCAGCCTGGACATCATCATCATTTATTACCATCAGAGTTTTTTTTTCTTCAGTTCTAACTTGTGTGGTAATAGTAGTCAGTTTATGTGTTGTGGTTAGAGTTCTTCTTCTTCCTCTAACACTAACACCACCACCTCTAGTCTTCACAGACTTACTAGCTCCGGCACCACTTCCACTTGCACCATCTTTAGCTCCTCCCTTATAGCTCCTTAGTGAATTTCCACCCTTGTTTCCTCCACCAGCAGCATCAGCATCTTCATCCTCTTGACTACCTTGGATAAAAGGGGTGCATTTAGATTTGATAACATTCTCCCCCTTTTTGTCATCAGCAATGAAAAAGATAAGAGAAGCTCCATGGAATTTTGCAAAGAAGTGAGCTGTTCAGACATGGCATCCTTCTTCTTCTCAATAGTTGTATGTCTCTTAGTAATTGGATTTAAAGCTTTCTTCAGTGCAAGGTCTTGCTTTGACTTAACATTATCAAATACAAGCCTGAGCTTTCCTCCAAATGATCATCATGAAGAGATTTGATCATTATACTAGATGCCTTAAGATGTGAGAGGAGAGCTGGATCTTTTATAGATTTTTCAGCCGTCTGCAAATGATCATGAGTAACTTTATAATTGAATGGTTGATCAGCATCCCTCCACTTTGAATTCCACTCTTCAGATTTATTCTTCTCAATTAAGGCACTGGAAAGTTGTCTTTGCTTCCCCCTCTTCTCTTCCTCTGTCATGTCTTCAGGAAAGATGATTTCATTCAAATCTTCACTTGAATGAAGTTGGACATTTATAGAACCAGACAGGGAGTGTGCATCATCAGATGCATCCTGTGCCACTTAACCTTCAGCATCAGGATTTGTTGTATTTGTCTGTGCTACTTCTTCTACAGCATCAGAAATTAATGCATGTGCCTGTTCCATTTCCTCTTCAGCAATAGGAATTGATGTTCCACAATCAAATTCAACTGTGTGAACCAATCTCAGACTCCACATCATCAGTTTCGACCATATCAGCTTTTGTTACCGCTTCTTCTTCAGCAAGAACAGGTGTAAGAACCTGAGCCATCGGGCATAATTCTCCTTGCCATTTCGGCTGGAACCCACTAAGTATGGGCCTCCAAAGATCATATTTATGATTCCAGCCATGGTTTTTCTATCACCAGTCATGGGAGCCTTGTCCCTTCCACTTTTCTCTTCCCTATACTTCTTGGCTTACTGTGCCACGAACTTAGTGAGGTATCCTTTCCTTATTAACTCCTCAATTTGATCTTTCAGATGACGGCAGTCAGCAGTTTCATGGCCATTCGCATCATGGAAGGCACAGTATTTGTAATAACCCCAATTTTTGTAACTATTCCAAACCTTGATGATTAGTAACTTTTGTTGATTTAAAAATATAATCAGACCACACTATATAGGACATCTTTTATGGAAATTCTGAGTCCGTATTAGTGTTCGATAATGAATATAAGTGTATGTAAAAGTCGTCGGATTTTGAAAATGAGCACTTTTATTTTTCCTGAGAATATACCAAATACTGAAGGAATTGAGTATAAGGAGTTACAGAATAAAAGGTAAAAGATTCAAGGATGATTAAAAGAATGGATAAAGGAATAAAGATTACTATTAGGGTTTTAGAGAAACCCCTAACAATAGAACCACAGATGTATTCCTTCAATCGATCAACATGAATGAGAAATAACGAGTCGTAAAATAATTAAACGACTAAGAAACAAGCTTGTGCAAGTGACAAGGCAAGTAACCAAGCAAGTTAAAGGATGAACCAAGTAGTTAGCAAACTAATTAAGTGGTTAGCTTATGAAAACATCACCAAACCACAAGCTTGAGACATGTGGCTTAAGGATGATGTCAAGTGAATGACATAAGCACTTTTTAAAGTTAAAAACCCTTAGATATTATGTGGACCAAGCATTATTTGCACACCATTCAGAATCAACCAAGAAAAAACTCTCTTTTCTCTTTTCCTTCATGAAGCTCTCGGCCTAAAGAAGATAAGGAAGAAAATGAAAATCAAAGTGCAAGCTCTAGTCCATCATAATTCACAAGGTAATTTCTATGGCTTCCTTATGATTCAATTAAGACATCCTACAAGTTTGAGCCCTTGATTCTATGTATAGCATGTTCAAATAAATCATCAATGATGATGATGAATAGTAACTATCAAGAATTAACTTTGTTTTTATGATGATTTCTTGAGTTTGAGTTTGAGTATTTAAGCTAGCTTGACTTTGAATAGTAACTATAAAGAACTAACTCAAACCCTAGCTTGACTTTGTGTTTTGATTGAGTATTTAAGCTTGGTTCGATGGTTGTTAACGGATGAAGTGATATAAGCATGATTGTC
>PHNY01034101.1:3900-15058 GCA_003724115.2 Anethum foeniculum | reverse complement strand
TTCTTGATATGTTAGTGGGTTTGTTAGTTTTACTTTGATGTTTTGCTAGTTGTTAGTGGTAATTTGCACTTTTATTTTTAGATCTAGTTGATGTTCTTGATTTTGGTTGCGTTTTAATTTTCCGGCTTGTTCTTATCATTTTCCGGCCAAATTTCGACTTAAAGTTCTTTTCCGCTGGGGTTTGGTCGGTTGTTTAGATAAATTTTACATTTTATTCCCTGCATAATACTTTAATGTATTAATTTTCTGCATTTTAATTGTTCTTCAAGTGTTGCAGTTTTTATAAAAATTATTTTAGTTCATCTTTTCTGCCTGTTCTTGTTCTTGGATCATTTATTTTACTTGCATTAACATTCCCCTGTTTTCGATTAATTGTCCTATTTTTATTTCTGTTTTCTCCATTCTCCTTCACTTCACCATTTACATCCACACCACACCAAGCTGTCTCAACCTCTCTTCCATTCTGTTTCCTGCGATCCACCAATCAACCAATCAACCACCAGACATCGCCACCATCCCTCACTTCTTCATTATACAATCACCAACAGTCCACCGCAGCCATCAACAACCCACCCTCGCTGCTATTCCCATTACCATCGATTGCAGCCTGCTTCGCTTCATCCCAGACCTCAATTCGATTTCATCACTCGCCACCGTCCAACCCTGCTGCATCACCATACAAACCCAACTCGCCTTTCTTCCTTTATTGCCAACACCCGACTGTACTATCATTTCGCAGATTGACCAATCCCAACCCACCAGTAGACAGCCCTCGCCAGGCCACCATCTTTCTGTCCAACTCCGACAAACCCATCTCATGTCACCATCGAGTCCGTTTTCTGCCCTAAACGAATTGCTGAGTTGAGTTTGGGCGAGTTACCAGAATGCTAGTACTGAGTTGCAGCCGAGTTGGAGTCTTGTGTGCAGCTATATTTAATTTTAGTTGATTTATGTGTTTTGCTGAGTTCACTCACCGAGTCCGTGGCCGAGTCTGAGTTTTTAGTTTTATTTCAGCTGTTTTTTTTAAAAAACTATGATAAACAGTTGACTTTTGTTTGATAATTTGTTATTGGTAAATAAATAATTGTTGGTTGGCTTGATGATTTTTGGTTTGTTTAATTTGCAGACAGGTCATGCTGAAATGTTTATAGGATTTTAGTAATAAAATAAATTAGTTTACATAATTCATTACATTAATTTTTAAAAATTGGTAGTTGATTAGTTTTTAGAATTTTCTTCGAAATTTTGTAATTACTTTCTAGTTAGTGATGATTTTTAGGAAAATTAACTTTTTTAGTTTTTATTTCCCTTTAGTTCAATTAATTATTAATTAAGGATAATTGCGAAATAAATAGTCTTTGCGGAACGAATCATAAATACTAAAACGAGATCATGCACTTGCGATTAATTTTAAAACTCATTTTACGACCACATCATATATACTGACCATAAGAGCCTCAAATATATATTCACACAGAAAGAACTTAATATGTGCCAGAGGAGATGGTTAGAGTTAATCAAGGACAATGATTGTGAAATTTTGTATCACCCAGGGAAGGCCAATGTGGTGGCCGATGCCCACAGTAGGAAAGAGAAGCTCAAGATGATAATGTCATCAGAAGAGCTAGTGAGAGAGTTTGAAAAAATGGAGATAGACGTAAAGGTAACCGAAAGCGGTACCGAGAAGTTGTGCAAAATTACGTTACAACCGCCACTGCTAGAGAAAATCAGATTGTGCCAAGAAAGAATGATGAGCGAAGATAAAGAGTCAATGACAGGAGAAGAGAACAAGACAGAGGGAGATGATAAAGGAATAATGAGGTATTCTGGTAGGATCTGGGTACCAAATGTTCAAGAATTGAAAGATGAGATCTTGTACAAAAGTCACAGTTCGAGGTATTCGATTCACCCAAAGAGTACTAAGATGTATAGGGATTTAATAGAATACTACTGGTGGCCAAATATGAAAAAGGATGCAGCAGAGTGGGTAAGCAAATGCTTGACTTGACAAAGAGTGAAAGCGTAACATCAGAGGCCTAGTGGACTTTTACAACCCTTGGAGATTCCTGAATGGAAATTGGAACAAATAGCCATGGACTTTGTGGTAGGTTTACTAAGAACCAAAACCAATTATGATGCCATATGGGTAATCATAGACCGATGACAAAGTCAGCTCACTTCCTCCCAATTAATGAAAGGTACATGATCGATAGACTAGTGGACATCTACATCAAAGAGATAGTAGCACGTCATGGGGTTCCAGTATCTATCGTCTTGGACCGAGACCCCCGATTTAATTCTAGATTTTGGAGGAGCTTTCAGGAATGCGCGGGAACCAAGTTAAACATGAGTACCGCTTACCATCCCTAGACTGACGGGCCAAGTGAAAGGACCATCCAAACACTAGAGGACATGTTAAGAGTCTGCATGGTAGACTCTAAGGGAAATTGAGATGATCACTTGTCGTTGATCGAGTTATTTTATAACAATAGCTTTCATGCTACTATTGAGATGCCACCTTACGAGGCCCTTTATGGACGGAAATTCTGATCTCCCTTGTATTGGGATGAAGTAGGAGAACGTAAGATGCTCAGACCCGAAGTGGTCCAGAGAACGAAGGATAATATAGATCTGATCAGAGGACGGCTAATAGCAGCCCAAGATCGGCAGAAGAAGTTTNTGGCCCGCAAGGATAAGGAATACGAAGTAGGGGACCTAGTGCTATTAAAGGTATCCCCTTGGAAAGGGTTGATGAGGTTTGGAAGGAAAGGAAAACTAAGCCCAAGATATATTGGCCCATTTGAAATTTTAAGGCGCATTGGGAAATTGGCTTACGAGTTAGCCTTACCCTCGAACCTACAGCAAGTACACAATGTGTTTCATGTGTCCATGTTAAGAAAATATAACCCAGATGCCCAACATATAGTGGAATACGAGCACGTGGACATGCAACCAGACCTGACCTATGCGAAGCAACCAGTGAGGATTATAGATCAAAAAGAACAGGTGCTCCGGAACAAGGTCATCAAGCTAGTCAGAGTTTTGTTGCAGAACCATAATGTGGAAGAATCAACTAGGGAACTAGAAAGCGCAATGCTAGAAAAGTATCCCCATTTATTTTCTACCTGATTCCGGGACGGAATCCTTTTAAGGAGGGGATACTGTAATAACCCCAATTTTTGTAACTATTCAAAACCCCGACGAATAGTAACTTTAGCTGATTTAAAAATATAATCAGACCACACTATATAGGATATCTTTTATGGAAAATCTTAGTCTGTATTAGTGTTCGGTAATGAATATAAGTGTATGTAAAAGTCGTCGGATTTCGAAAACGAGCACTTTTATTTTTTCCCGAGAATCCACCAAATATTGAAGGAATTGAGTATAAGGAATTACATAATAAATGATGAAAGATCCAAGGATTATTAAAAGAATGGATAAAGGAATAAAGATTACTATTAGGATTTTAGAGAAACCCCTAACAATAGAACTACAGATGTATTCCTTCAATCGATCCACAGGAATGAGAAATAACGAGTCATAAAACAATTAAACGACTAACAAACAAGCTTGTGCAAGTGACAAGGCAAGTAACCAAGCAATTTAAAGGATGAACCAAGTAGTTAGCAAGCTAACTAAGTGGTTAGCTTATGAAAACATCACCGAACCACAAGCTTGAGACATGTGGCTTAAGGATGATGTCAAGTGAATGACATAAGCAAAGTTAAAAACCCTTAGATATTATATGGACCAAGCATTATTTGCACACCATTCAAAATAAACCAAGCAAAAACTCTCTTTTCTCTTTTCCTTCATGAAGCTCTCGGCCTAAAGAAGAAAAGGAAGAAAAAGAAAATCAAAGTGCAAGCTCTAGTCCATCATAATTCACAAGGTAATTTCTATGGCTTCCATATGATTCAACTAAGACAACCTACAAGTTTGAGCCCTAGATTCTATGTATAGCATGTTCAAATAAATCATCAAAGATAATGATGAATAGTAATTATCAAGAACTAACTTTATTTTTATGATGATTCCTTGAAAATCCAAGCTTGTTAAGGCTATCGAAAGACTCTTTAAGGCTTCCTAGTGACCATAACCACTTCAAGGAAGGTATAATAACTCAAACCCTAGCTTTAATTTGAGTTTTGATTGAGTATTTAAGCTTGTTCGATGGTTGTTAATGGATGAAGTGATATAAGCATGATTTTAGCATGTTTAACTAAGTTGTTAGTCATGAATATTAAATGAATGATCCATGTATGATACATGGTATAATTGGATGATATTGAGGGGTTTTGACTGATATGTATAGTTTAAGATATGATCTTGAGTTGTGGGTGATTGATGGTTGTTTTGGTGAAATTACAATTTTGGAAATCATGTAAACACGGCCTTCGTAATGCCCGATTTTCAAACCCCTGTTTTTATAGGTAACTTTGGGCTCTTTTTCCCTACTTTTAATACTCACCACTGCCATTATTATCTAGATGATATCCTAAGCTTCGTTTTGATATAAATATCATATAAAATGGATTTACGGTTTAGGAGAAACGGTCATTTTAATAATCAACGTTTCGCGAAATTACCCCTAATCGTATAATCAACTTTGCGAATGTTTTTAAGGATCATAAAAGTATTGTTGGATCGTGAAACTTTTAAGTAAAGTTTATAAGGCATTTGGTAAGGCCCTCGAGAAGGATTCGCATTAAAAAATTATTTTTTGATTTTATAAAAATGATGGAGCCGAGGGTGCGCTAGCGGAAATGTTAAGTAAATGAATTGAAAACTATCTTTAAGCTTATGTAAGAGTTAAAGATTGAGTTTTCGTCAAAGGTCGGTAACTAATCCTGAGTAATTCTATTGTTTATAGATCTTAGGAGTGACCCGAGACCCGCTACCCCCTCAGGACTACCAGGCAAGTTTGGTAACCCTTACTGTTGTTGTTGTGATTAAAATGCTTTGTGATTATACTCTGCGATACAAATGCATGCATGATTTGAAAACATATTTTCAATATACGAAGCATGTTTTAAATGTTGAGGTTATGAGCTAATAATATGTATGATAGCTATAAGCTAGATTTTACAAGGAACCCTTAAGTTTAGGGTTTATGAATTGAACGATTTTTGAACCGGGAGATGATGGTCCCGAATACGCTACGCGTAGTTTTCAATAATGAATACTCGAATAGAATTTATTCAGGAGTATTATTTAGAAGTGAATAATTATTTTAAAGATTTACTTAAAGATTTTGTTTTCGAACAAATTACATGAATTATCAAGTAGATATTATTTTGAATATATATCCAAAGAAGCTTGCTAAGAAGGAGCTTTCGAGAATTACTAGATGAGTATTATTTTCGAATATCCAAATAAAGATTAAATCACAATTATTTAATGAAAGGATATTCTTTAATAGATATTTAATTAAAAAATATATTTTAAATACTCATCAACTATTTTCAGAAAAGAATAAGGATGATTTGAAGATCATCTATGACCTTCTATACTTTTAAAAAATGTTTTAAAACCTTATCAAGGATATTTTAAAAGTAAGGAGAGGAACCCAAATCCTATTTTCAATTTAAATCTCGATACGAAGGAGATTTAATTATTCGCTCAAAAGATGGGAAATCCTGCTCAAAGAATGTTTAAAAATTAGCAAGGAAGTTGCTAAAGAAAAAAGAAAGAAGATTTTATTACTTACCCAACGATCGGGAAGTAAGTCAAAGGATAAGTTTAATCCATTAACAAGCATCGCTTGGGAAATAGTGGTGGGTCCTCCTTTCCATAAACCAGATATGACTTCTTTGTGGAGTCCTGTTAACAAGTTTCTACTTGGGGAAAGGGAGGCGTACTTTACGTTTCAGAGTCATGGATTCTATTCGAACTAGGAGTTAGCGCAAGAGGCCGAGTGGCGCCGGTCCAGCACTATATATTTTTGGCCCAAATGGCCTGGATGTTCCGGAAAGCGGTTCATCCCAACAAGAAGAGTTCCGGGAGTGGTTCATTCTTGAGGAAGTTCTGGGAAGCAGTTCTTCCTTCTACATGTAGAAATAATTAGGTTGTACAACTACGACTGATCATCGTAAGTATACAATCGGGCGTGGTGATACTCCAAATTATTAGTTCATCATCCAAAATGGATATTTTCCGCAACTATATCAAAGGCACCCCGTAGGAAAGGCTACGGTTGTGCGGTAAATGAGAGTTGGCATGGTCAAATGTTCAAAATGACGTTTCTAAAATGAAGTAACTAGTAACTTCATATTTTAAATAAATGACTGGGACTTAGGTTATAAATGACATAACAAATAAGTGCTCAGTGGTTTTCAAGAAAAATATTAAAAGACAAGGTTGGATAGATAAGATCACCTTGTATATTTTAATTGTAACATTATGTATATGTTACAAAAAGAGTATTGATAATGCTGCTTTATAAATAAAAATGGGACTCTGAATAATACTAAAAGACAAGGTTGGATAGATAAGATCACCTTGTATGTTTTAAGTGTAACCTTATTTACTTGTTACAAATAATAAGAGAATTGATGATAATGCTTTTAAGAAATGATTTCTGAAAGATATTAAAAGACAAGGTTGGATATATAAGATCACCTTGTAGTAGTACTTTATGACGTACTTTTGAACTCTGTTCGTATGTTTAACAAACAGAGATTTTCAGAAATTATGAAAAGATTTTATGTGAAGTACCTAGCATCTTCATAATTTAAACTCTCTTAAAACTTTGTTCATACTATGCATAACAAAGGTTTTAAGAGGCATTATGAAAGGCATGTTGCATTATCAGTCAGTTATATATATTCTTGTGGGCTATATTGCTCACACTTGCTTTATTTTATTATCACACAACAACAGCTAGGCAAGATGGCCAGACTCAAGCGTACCCTATGCAAGTTCGTAGGAAACGTTCCTCGTCTACCCGTTGATATCATAGTCGCCATTGCTGCAGAGGTAAAAGCTACCTAGGCTAGACTATCAGCTTTTGGTATTCAGACTTATTTATGTTATGACTTGTGTAATACTATGGCAAGGAGCGGATAAACTTATATTTATTCTTTTGGGTCTATAATAACTTTAATTTGTGGTTTACGTGATTGGATACTTATTTCAATTTCATCTCTTGGACTATAACTGGTTGTGGCGTGTGTGTATTATTGAGGGGTCACAGCATGCAGTTATTTATTTATGATTCAAGATTAAGTATTGATATTGGAATTTAAGACCGTAACGACTTTGATCCCTTACCCCGGATCTGGGGGTGTTATAGTATTTCCCTTCGTTTATTTTTCCAGGGTGGGGCAGCTCTATAAGGTTTCTTAAATTGGCCAGTTTTCTCATTAACTTCATATATGTGGGTTATAGGGACATTGAGTGGGGTGTATTCCAAATCTATCGGGAGCCTGGTTCTTTGAAAGCCTCCCTTCTTTGGAGGGTTGCTACCCCTGGTGGTATTCACTAAGATGAGTGTGGCTTTGCTGTCATGATTATACCCAATTCCCGGGTTACCACCTCCGATAGCTTTCTTCCCAAGGTTTCGGTCCTTTGGGCTGTAAGAGCGGTTCCTTTTTTCTTCCCCCACTTGTTCTGTCCTCCATTATTCTGATCCACTAACAAATTTGCTAGTGACTCTTCAACCACCATGTAAGACTCCTACTTTCCATAGAATGCAGCCAGGGTTTGTGGTTCCTTCCTTTGGAGGGCCTTCCAGAAATCAGTTCGTGATCATATCCCCGCTATCAAGAAATTCTTCAGGGCTTCCTCGGAAGCCTTGCCTTCTTTACCTTTGGAACTTGCTCATTAAACCTCCTGAAATATTCCTTCAAATTTTTATTCTCCTTCTGTTTAATATTTGCCAGGGTATACACTCGTGTGGCGTACGCAATGGAAGCCCTAAACTGAGCGATAAACTGGTCTCCCATTTGGGCCCACTTCCTTATAGACCTCGCTGATAGCCTCTTGAACCACTTATAGGCATTCCCAATTAGGGTTGTTGCTAATAGCCTTCACCTGGTTGGCTCTTCCACCAGGTACACCTCCATTTCTGTATTGAAATGACTCAAGTACTCCATTGGATCTGTGCTTCCGTCAAATTTTAGTTAATTGTTCATCCGTTAAAAACTTGGTACGGGGGATTCCTTTACTATTCTTGAGAAAGGGGACATAATGGTTATTCATGACTAAGTCTTTTAATCAGCCCTAAGCCTCTCGAGCGCCTTCTTCCATTCATCTACCTTGAAATGGCCATGTTCATCTATGGTCGGAAGGCCGATGGGAGCCTAAATTTTATTCTAATTCTTCCACAGAGGGAGCCCTTGTTGATCGAGACCTTGTACTCCTTGTTCTAGAGGGATGGCCTTCCCTCTAGTAGCTCATCCTTTCTCCATCAGATTGGGACCTCCTCTCCCTGCTGCCCCGATTTACTGATTGGGATCTTTCTCTACGGTCCCGGTGGCCTTCAGCATGGGACCTTTCACCCTTAGCATCCAACTTTTGATGTAGGTCCTTGTTGGTAAGTCTCCTGCCAATTCTATCAAAAACACTCAGGCTTCTGGTTGATGAGGCTTCTGGATTAGTAGCATTTTTCTCCAGTAGCCCATTCTCTTCATCCTCCAACTCTTCCTCTTCATCTGAAGGCTCTAATCGACCTTATCTTCATCATCTTCATCAGAATCAAAGTTTAATTTGGTTGGAGTGACATCTGTCTTTTTTTCTTTTTCCTTCTTTTGCCACTTACGCATCTTTTCAGTCCTTCTTTCAAGAGTATCAATCCTTTCCCCTATCATCTCGAGGTGATCAAGTATGTCATTATTAGTGACATCTTGTCCATCGTTCCTTTCACATCCATGACCATTTTGGGATGATGATTTATCGCTGCCGAAGCTATTTTCTACCATTTTTCCTCCAAAAATGACAAGATTTTATGCCCTCCATTCCCCCATCATCTGATGATGAAAGTAGCCACAATATAGAGCATGCCATTAGATTACCGAAGAACACGATGTGTGGATTCTCGGAGGAAGGGGCTGATTTTACGGGATTGGAGCTCAAGAACCGTACAAATCCTGTAAGATCGATCAAGAACTCCGTGTTATCTGCCATACAAGAGTATACGTCCTCGTCTACTAGCAATGCGCGTGCAAATGGCCAAGAATCCCCGTAAATTTCCTACATACCCCTATATATACGGGATCAAGCCCTAATATACTTCTTAGATATGCCTTATCACAACCATGGTGATATCCTCATCACCATGTGTGATTATCCTTATGAGATAAAGCTTAACTCAGGTTTCCTAGTAGGATTAGGACTGTGGAAGCCCAATTTCCCATAGTTATCACATGCAATTAACCATTATCATGCAAATGCCAAGTATATCTGTTAAACACAGGTAAAATAGTAGTTATACACGTCTCCATAAGCCATAGAGATGTTCTCCTAAAAGATAGGAGGCTGTCCTTATCCTGTTCTACGGGTATTTCAGTCTAAGCCCGCCTGTGGTAGCCAAACCTGGTAACCCCAGGGCCGTTGACGTGTTTTTAGAAGCCTTATCATTGTCTTAGGCTGTCATGAGTTATATTATGCACCTACCTCTTGTCGGCTACCATGAGTATCCTGGAAGCCCCTTCGGTCATTGTATTTCCTAGTGGATTGGACAATAAACCCTATATGAGCCTATATTTAGACCATGCGAGATTTGGGTCACAACACACTTCATCATCTCGTTGTATATACTTTTCAAAGCTTTGTATTGTGTCACGCGAAATAATATCACTTCATGAGATAAATTATGATTTCTATGTGAGTTCATTTGCTTATATTATGATATGGTGATATTTATGAGCTTTGTTGATGAACATGTGTACTGTGTTTTCTCTTTTTCGGGATACAACTAGATATTATCAAAAAATGTGTGTGTATCTCTAAGTTTGCATATTAGGTGGATGTGTGTATATAACTTGCATATAAAATGATGCGTGTACATAGGTAGGTATTTATGCCATTAATGTATATGTATACTGGGTTTCTGGGAAGTCCTCGCATCTGATGGAGGCGTATGCAATACATGTATGTTACTCGCATTCTGGATATGCGAGCTTCTCGATTTATTCTAGTGATGTTTAGAAATCCTTGTCATTTTGGGCAACATTGATAAAAAAAAGACTAATATTGGACTTTCATCCCAAAAAGTCACGCAATGCATGAAATCTACTAAGTTATAAAAAATGATAAAAATATCAACTTCAATTTTCATTTTTTGACTTAAATTAAAACAACTTAAAAGCAAAAGTCATTTTTTGAAAAGTTATCCAAACCGGCTCTAAGATGAGTTATGCATATCATTTGATTAATGGGAAAGATGCGTCATAGAACCTGAGCACACAATTGACTCATATACAATGTAACAAATCTTTATTTCCACTGTATTAGTAATCTCAAAACAAATTTGTAATCTCATCCATTCTCGAAGGTAGCTAGAAGCACACACCATACAAGAGAAACACATATGAATACATACACAAGTACCATTCATGCAATGATAAAAAAAACCAAAACTGCAGTTTGAAAAATTAATTGTGTAGTTTCAGCATAGAGGTGCAATAATACATAACTAATGCATCCGGTGCACCAGAAGAGAGCAAATATCCTGTAGCCTTCTCCTGATTATTTCTCGGCTCTTGTTCAAATATTTCAGTAAGTTATATTAAATTACAGAACTAGCTTCATTATTCTTCACTTCATCCTCCCATCCCGCTTTACACAAACAGCACGTGAATAAAACCATCTCATCAATACCCTTCCGAATAAACACTACGCATGATGAAACCATTTCTGGGCTGCTTAATTCACCTCATGCTGAGGTAATTCACGGGCCGAAGAGTTCATGGAGGGAACACTACCATCATTTCTCAGTCTAACTGAGGCAAAAGATTCGCCAGGGGAACTACTTTCCAGGAGCATTTTTTCATTGTTTACTACAAATATAAAAAAAAATTCATATGAGACCTTTGGGATAAAATATTTACAATCAAATTGAAAATGTAATAAACATTTAGTAAGCGTATCATTTTTGGGGAAATCTATGTCAAATAGTTTTGAATATATATAGAACAAGGTATCAAATAACAAC
>PHNY01034026.1:14063-26243 GCA_003724115.2 Anethum foeniculum | reverse complement strand
ATTAAATTCATTCTTTCTAATTTTAATCAAACTAGCTTAATCTTTCTATATTGATAGACTATAAAAGATATGGCTTTTGATCAGAACTCAATTCCCATCAATTTAAGGCCTTTAAATACAGCTAGAACTGTTGTTGATGATTGTCGCATTGGTACGACAACTTCTGGTAGAAATATTGAGGGGTTTTATGCTGCTAATCCTTCTAGAGACCACCCGGGTAGCCCTTCTGGTGTTCCGGTTTATTATCCTGCTACGGTATCTGATTCGGGGTTTGTAGGTTTAGGATATGGGAATGCTCCTGGGGTTGGAGGTGGTTGGGTGCAACGTATGCCACCCCCGCCTCCTGCTGTTATTGGGGCACCTGTTGTTGCTTCGCCAGCTGTTGTTGCAGCTCCGGTTGTTGTTCCGACGGCTGGTTATTGTAGTAGCCCCAAACTCGGGAATAGGGTTGGTGGTAGTAATTCTGATCAGGCTAGTGATGACAGTAGGGATGATTCAGTTTCGGGGAAAAAGGTTAAATTTTTATGTAGCTATGGAGGGAAGATTATGCCGAGGCCTAATGATGGGGTGTTGCGATATGTTGGTGGCGAGACTAAGATTATTAGTTTAAGAAGAAACGTGAGCTTTAATGAGTTGGTTCAGAAAATGACTGAGTCATATGGGCAAAATGTTGTTATCAAGTATCAGTTGCCGGATGAGGAGCTTGATGCTCTTGTAACAGTATCATCTCCAGATGATCTAGTTAATATGTTGGAGGAATATGAGAGACTGGTTGAAAGGTCTCCGGATGGATCAGCTAAGTTGAGAGTATTTTTGTTTTCACCTACCGAGGGAGATTCTTCTGCAGCTGTTCAAATGGGGATTTCTAAAGGTAATGGTCAGAGATATATTGAGGCAGTAAATGGCATTGTAGGTGGAACTATTGATGGTATCACGAGAAGGGAGAGTATGACTAGTGCTACTTCTACGCAGAATTCAGATTTCAGTGGGACTGAGGCTATTGACAGCACTGGTCATGGGCAAGTGGATTTTGTTGGTACTCCATCTACTGGAGGGGTATCACCTAAAACTAATTTCATCGTCTCTCAAGAAGTTGCGCCTAGACTGGTTTATGTGGACCCTAACCCGCCAATGCATGTTGAAGCTGCTACTGCTCCAGTTGGTATTCAAATGGTTAGTTCACATCCTCCAGTTCTATCCACTCAGCCTATTTCTGTTGTACAGCCACAACTACAACCGCAGCAACAGCAGCAAGCAGGATTTCAACCACGTGCACCCTACTTTCAGGGCTATGTGGATCGTCAACAAGAAGTGTTAAGCCGTCCTGAGTATGTACAATATCCTTCTCAGATGGGATTTCCTCCTCAGCTCTTGGGGGCAGTTAGGCCTGTATTCCCTCAACAGCAATATCACAATAATGTTGCCAACATTACCCCCCATCAGCAGTTCATTCCTGCTGTGCACATGTCAATGACTCCTTCCAACTATGCCAACCTCAGGCCAACCGCTGTGCAGCCAATTATTCAATCCCAACAAGTTCAAATGGAACGTTTCCCAGAGGAGAATCAGTATGGGCAAAGACCTATCCAACTTCCCGGTGATCAGAACTTTAATGCCTATCATGCACAAGTCTCCCAGTCCCCCATTATGCCAGGCGGTTTTGGTTGGCATCAAGCTCCACAGGAAGATCAATTTCCCTTCTCTGATGGTTCGGCACCTCAGCAACAGGCTGCTTTGGCTGAGAAATTGCCTAGATTTGAGGAGTGTTATATGTGCCAGAAAGCTTTACCTCACGCACATTCAGATACAGTAGCACAAGGTCAGAGAGAGAGTCCTACAACTACATCTGACTTCACCACGGGTTATCACAGTCTCCAAACAGACGACAAGATTAGAGGCCAACCTTTAAGCACTGCTACTCTAACTGGGCCCATGGGTGAAGGCATTGTTGAAAATCATTTTACTGGGGCACCGGTAACTTCCTTAGGCTATCTGGACCATGGAGGTAGGAATCCAGCATATGTAGGAGTTGCAATACCTCAATATGTTGATGATAAAATTTCTTTTCAAAGAGAAAACAATCACAATCATCTTCAGGCATCTCTTCCGCAGTGTATAGCGGGTGGTTCACAGTCTCCTGACAGTGTATTCGTGGGAACTGCTCCCCAGATGTACCAGGTAAATATCTCCCAGCAGCCTGCACTATCAATGGAGCAGAATGCTAAACAAGATGTGTTATATAACACAGCAGTTAGTGTAGCTTCTGCTGTGGATGCCTCTTCTCAAGCTTCTGACCATTTGGTTAATGAATCTCCCCGAGAGAATTCCGGTAAGTTGCCTGGATTTGTTTCTAAAGAAGGTGCACTAGAGTCGTCTCCCGCATACGACCAGCTCAGACAAATTGACAGTAGATTGGAAAATCTTGGTGTGCGCCCCTCAGAAGTTGTTATCAATAATGAGCAAGTGATGCCGCCTGCTGATAATTCCAACCAGGAAGATGTCATGGATAGTAGAGCACATCAGATTGCTAATAAGGAACCCTATGTAGAGAATGTTTGTAGCAATCCTCGGATCGTTCTTGATGCAAAATGTTACAAACAGAATGAGATGCACTATTGTCCAGCCAGTGAAGTGCCTTGCTCGCATAATGAAGTTCCAAGCTCTTTTGAAGTGGCACAACCTCCTCTATTAGGTAATTCTGGTTTTTCACTTGAAAGGCTGAGAATTAATAGTCTGGCTACAGATCATACTTCTTATGGCCATCCAACTACATTTTCAGGGATTGATCCAGGTCAGGTGACAGAAAGACCCCCTCCTAATGGTGAATTAAAGGATGATACTTCACAATTCAATCCAAACATTGCTAGAGATGTCGAAGGCATCCGTGTTGATGGGGACAGTCAATCTTATGTATCACCAGCTAACAGGTTTGGAGATGTGCAGGACAACTCAAACTCTCTTTTTAGTAGCCAGGATCCATGGAATCTACGGCATGACACTCATTTCCCACCACCTAGACCAAACAAAATCCTTACAAGAAAAGAAGCCCAAAATAGAGATCCTTTTGGCGAGAATCGATTTGGCAATATTGGCGAATCACCATCAGGAAATATTTTGGGCTTTACATCGGAGTTGCTACCAGATGATGGAGTTCAGACTGGCAAAGGTTTGACATTTCTTCCACATTTTGATTGAATTAAGTATCTATTATTTTATAATTTGTGAAGTTGCAGTCTAAACTTATTTATTCCATCACTTAGGTTCAGAGGAGGATCATATTAAACAGGAACTTCAGGCTGTTGCAGAGGGTGTAGCTGCTTCTGTTCTTCATACATCTATACCCTCTGTGTCTGCTCCTGAAGCCAATCAAGATAGCATAGTTCAGAATTATGATGTAGAACTTCTGCAATCGAATAAAGAAGAGGTACTTGGATGACGTTTTTTCTAAAATTGCTTTTTGGCATTTCTAGTATTCAGTATTCACTGCTTTAAAATC
This sequence comes from Anethum foeniculum, assembly GCA_003724115.2. NCBI lineage: Eukaryota > Viridiplantae > Streptophyta > Magnoliopsida > Apiales > Apiaceae > Anethum > Anethum foeniculum. The sequence continues at coordinate 22,747 of PHNY01034026.1, read as the reverse complement.
AAAATGTATATAGGACACGAAGTCAAAACTGCCAGAAAAGGCAAATCTTGGATTTCCTGTATCAGATGGAATTGGTCGCTTGCAGGTTGGAGATCTGTTTTGCCTACATTTCATTATACTTCTTGGGATTAACAAGCTAAAAGTTATCATCTTCTGTGCCATTTTATTTTAGATAATAAAAAATAGTGACCTCGAAGAGCTTCGGGAACTAGGTTCTGGCACTTTTGGTACAGTTTATCATGGTAAATGGAGAGGGTCGGATGTTGCAATTAAACGGATTAATGATAGGTGTTTTGCTGGAAAGCCTTCAGAACAAGAACGCATGGTGAGAATCCTTCCAAAGTAGTTAATAACTTTGGATTTGTAATTTTCTGAAATTTCCTCCAACTGTTTGTTGTATTAATTCAGAGAGATGACTTCTGGAATGAGGCAATCAAGCTCGCAGACCTGCATCATCCAAATGTAGTGGCATTTTATGGTGTAGTGCTTGATGGTCCTGGTGGCTCTGTGGCAACTGTGACAGAATACATGGTCAACGGTTCTTTAAGAACTGCGCTCCTGAAGAACGAGAAGTAATTTGACTGCGTCTAGTTTTCCTAGTGTGATCTTTTTTTGCTAATTTTACATACCAAATTTGGCACTGAATTTAATTCTAATAATCAATCTTAGGAACCTTGATAAGCGGAAACGTCTGTTGATTGCTATGGATGCTGCATTTGGAATGGAGTACTTGCATGGAAAGAACATAGTACATTTTGACTTAAAAAGTGACAACTTGCTTGTCAATCTTCGTGATCCGCACCGGCCAATATGCAAGGTTACTTATACGAAACTTTCAGTTTAGGTTCATAATTTGGAAGTCGTATGTTTTTACCATTATTTTTAAGTTATATCACAATCGAGCCACTGGAAGTCTGAAACATTATTTACGAACTATGTATGAGGCGATTAGATCATGCACTAACAATTGAAACATATTATATACTGATATTCTGTATATATTTCATGTGCAAGAATCTTTATATTCACATATATAAATGAAGAGGCTTACCAATTTTTTTCTGATAGATGTGCACAGACGCCATAATGTATTATAAATTATACATGTCAATCATCTACGTTTTACTTTAAAAAATTCAGATATCATAAGTATCTTCGGACTTTTAATTGAGGACTATCTTCAGACTCTGCATTCTATTGTTCCCAACTTTCCAGGATTTTAAAACAAATATTTAATTCTTGACATTCATGCGCCAGATTGTTCTTGAGCTTTAAAATTAATCATTGTTCTTGGATTGCTTATTCAACTTAGTTACCTAAGATAAGTTAGTTTTCTCAAACTATGGGAAGATATCACTTCTTAAATTGAGTATCTTTTAAACTGGTAGAGACCGATGATATATGTTAAATCATGAAGCAGTTACATTGTCAAATTAGTCTCGCGTTCTTCTATTAAATAAGTTCCCTTCTGTTCAGTTGTGGCATAATGACTGTCAACAGACCACTTTGATACTGCTAGTCTATGTTTTCTAATTTTGGTTTTCACCAGGTTGGTGATTTGGGGCTCTCCAAGGTAAAATGCCAGACACTAATCTCAGGTGGGGTACGAGGAACACTTCCTTGGATGGCGCCAGAGCTTCTAAATGGTAGCAGTAGCCTTGTGTCTGAGAAGGTCTCTCTCTTTTCCCTCCCAAAAAAAAAAAAAAACTCCTTCGAATAGAAACCTTTCCATAAGAATTCTTTTAATAAGGGTATATATGATTTTTATTGACTGTAGGTTGATGTTTTCTCATTTGGGATTGTGTTATGGGAACTTCTAACTGGAGAAGAGCCATATCAAGACCTGCATTATGGAGCTATTATCGGTAATTTTTTAAACATGATTAGAGTAGATGTAGAATGTTTCTGTTTCATTTAATTAAGAAGTGTAAGCAATTTTATAACAAGTGCCTTGTATGTGTATATAACAGGTGGCATTGTGAGCAACAGTCTGCGACCCCCAGTACCAGAATTTTGTGACCTAGAGTGGAGATCACTAATGGAAAGATGCTGGTCTGCGGAGCCTTCGGAACGACCGAACTTCACGGAAGTAGCAAACCAGTTACGGACTATGGCGGCCAAGGTTCCTCAAAAAGTTCAAGCCCAGCAACAACCTTCCTCTACTCAACCCCAAGTTAAAGGTTAAAAGAGTTTATGCTCCTTCCTTGCTGTTTTCTCTATGCAGGCATTGTAGAATTTATTACATAGATCATATATAACGAAAGGACTAGAACCGCCTTTCCCTTACTCTACCATGTCGCCTAGAAACAAAGATATAGAAAGAGAAAAAGAAAGTGCATTTGGTTGTGAAAATTCCGGATGTTATGTCTCCTGTATTTGTTTGATGGACTTTTAGTTGCTTTAAAGATCTTCCTTTTTGGTCCTTGATCCTTGTTTTTTAGTGCTACTGTGCAAGTGTACCAGCCTCTTCTGAGGTAGATTAGAACTTAAAAGTTAAGATTATAATTGCTTTATTAAATATCTGATGCTGCGAGTTCCTCTTGATTTCTTTCCGATATTAGGCAAGATTTTTCTTTGTTACCACCAGAAAAATGGGAAAAGGGGGTGAGAATATTGATGGGCGTTATGAGCTGATATATTTATATGAATTTATTGATGGATTAGAACTAATGAGTTGAAGGATGCTCACAACCTTGACATTGTACTAACTTGTACTTTGTAGTTTCAGTTGTCCGTGCTAAATAATACTTGAGATTTGATATATAGGCCCTTATTTCTGAGATTAAGCTAATATACATTGATATATATAAATGAGTTGCAGTAACATGTTCATGCAAATCATGCATCCAGCCAACCAGGGAATTCTTCATTCAGGTTAGTGTACCCCTGAAAATTGAAGAAGACCAATTTTTACTTTTTTCCTTGTAGAGAAGTTCTATTGATAAATTATTTGGGTTTTTCAGTTACATCCCTCGACTATATTAATTATACTAGGGTCGTAAAGACAATGTCTTTATTTCTCCCTAAACCATATCTAGTCTTGAAGACTCCATTTTTCCCTATACGATATTATAATATACTACGGTCTTCAACATTTTTATTTCCGTGACAGTTCTTAGTTCTTAGGATATTGTTTTTACTGAAGTGGCTCTTGTTGGTCTGATGTACAAATGTACAAGCCAATTCCAATCCAATTTCCGTACTGTTATTGCCTAAATATGAGCATTTTGAATTAATAATCCATTGATTCCTAACTTATAGCGAGCCATTGTAAAAAATAGAAAAGTATAGAGCGTTAACATAAATCATTAGAAATCGTAGCAGATTACAGAACTATTCAGAAGCCTTGAAATCTGTGCTTAAAGCCAATCGCTCACTGGAAGGTGGGGAGTGCAGTCTTGTTTACCATGGGGATGACAATTCTCATAGTGTGCCATACAATGTACTATACTATTGTGTGACTTAATCTAGTATATTCATCTTGAGGACGACCAGATCTTGTGACTTGCTGACTTCTACTCGAGGCACTCACTGTTTATTTGACCTGCATTACTTTTTTCGAAATTAGATCAGGAAGTCTGTTACAAAAGGTAATATGTTAGCCAGCGGTGGTGAGGTTTAACAGACCTGTTTCTTGCGTTTGCTCTTTGGAGCCGTTGAAGATGACGGGCTACTTTGCCAATTTCTTTTTCTTTTGATTAATGAAGCAATTATTTATCTGCTTTAGCTGTAAGCCTGTTTCTTGTACCTGTCTTACTTGGTTTTCCTCCTAAGATCTTAGTTGAATCCAAAGTTATCATCAAGAAATTTAAGTTCTTGCCGAGTGACAAGTGGGATAAGGCCACTTTGAATGTGAACGCCACCAAGCTTTTGATAGAGAACTAGTGTCACCAGGAAGTTTCCCAGCTCTTCTTTTACGCAGAATTTCCTCTCTAATATCTACGAATTTCTCCTTGTAAACCTGGAAGGCAGAATATCATCATAGCAGCAAAAACGAAATAGTTGCGGATGTGGTTATATATGTATGCGTACTTGTTTGACCTCATGCTTTAACTCTTGCCTCGAGCGTTTCGTCAATGACCTCTAACTTGCAGTAGGGATAAGAGGACCAAAACCCATATATCTTATCCATCTAGATTCCATTAAACAGACTAGTGTCACCGTCAGCCTGATCAACATCATCCGACATGGTTGCACCTGTACCTTCACGGGTGCTATACCTGTCCGAGTGAAATTAAAATGTTGACAGAATAGACTGAGAACGTAATTATTTAGTTAAGGAGATCGAACCAACACAAGAGTCGCCTGCCTCTGGCAGAGTTTGCGCAGGTGCACAAATCCTGCTCCAAGATGGCGAACGCAACCTAGGTTGTAGATGGCAAAACATTTTGAGGGGTGTAAAGTGCAGATACTTGGTGTCTATTTGCAAATATTATGGACGCAAACTTATACTAATGCTTACACAAGAAACCTCTAATGGCAACCTGTGTGTAAACCTCTGATGGCAACCTGATTACAGGTGATGTACAAATCCCTGTGTCTTGACTAAAGAGAAACGATCAAGGTAGTATAGAAGTGAAGCGGGTCTCTTTTATTTGAACTCGCATTATAGAACTCAATACACCTATAGTCCTATATATTGATTTAGAAAGAATCAGCTGGATGCCTTTTCTTCAGTGCAACAGTACTTGAACATCCAATGTAGATTATGGGGCGTATTCAAGAAATTTGTTCTTGTTGTAGCTAACAACAGTTCTGGTGGAACTAAGGGCTAATCCAGACTGGTTAATAAAAATGTAAGTGACCATCTGATATCTCACAAGTATATCAAGTGTTTACCTGTTAAGCTTTGTAGAGATTGCTCGAGCTCTCGATAAGCCATAACTGCCTGAACACGAACATGTTGCCGTTGTTCTTAAACTTATCAACATTCTGCCATTCATCACTACTATCATTAGATTTCTTCTTCTGATTACTATTTATGGCAACCATCAACTTTAACGATACATGAACGTCATCATTTCCGCGTTACTGGTCAGCATGTTTGTGGCAGTGATGATAGTTTTGTTGCCGGAGAACTGCTTTGTTAAGCCAAGTCCTCCTGTCTTTGCAGTGACCTCCTGATTGAAATGTTCGGGGAACAAATTGCCAGTTAGGAGTTGGTTTGTATAGTGATCAAGTGACATTGCTTGAGAAATGTTGTTGTAAAACGCCATTCTTTGAAACTGAAATTGATAATCAAGATTTGGTAATTTATGAAAGGTTTGAACAGATTAGTACTAGTCTGGCTAGTCTCTGGTCTGGCTAGAGAGTAATGTTGGTTACAATACTAAAATAAAAAACCAATTTGCTAGTTTCTACGACATTAATTTTTTTTTTTTTGTCCAAGTCATGAATTAGTTTTGTGTATTAAAATGAAAGACTTTGTTCAGATCTATTTTATTCAAATCTATGCAAAATTTTAAATTAACTTTTTTGTTTGCAATATGTTGATATATCTTTCTATTATAGAGATGGATAAAATTCCATTTGTAATTTGACAAAGCATTTAAAAAAAAAATAATGTTAAAGCTACGCCTTGAATAGTTTAGTTAGCTAATTCTCATAATTAATGAAAGATACAGTTGAAATAGGCCTATAAATCCAATATAAGAAATGAACTCAATTTTTTCTTAATCGATCAACTTGATCTTGTTAAATAATCAATACTCATGCTCAACGTCAACAATTCAGCAATTGTAGAATTTTAAAATTTAAAACACTTCTAACTACATCAATTACGAATATCATCTTATCCGATATAAAATTGAAATGAAGTGATCTTACAACATAATATATAATTTTTTTATATAACATGTACACGACCAATTAACATGTGAGTTTACAAAATGCCCGTAGCTGCTAGTTAATATGAATAGATAAATAACCGATGTCACTATTAAACTCTTTTTGATATATATAACAGTACTCGTAATTAGTTTTTAATCTAGATTAAAAGACAATTTTAACCAAAAATTCCAGCCAAATATGCCTTCCGAATAGTAAAAATTACAAATCAATTTAGCAAAAAAAAAAAAAAAAATTACAAATCAAGAAAAATAAGTCAAAAACCGAAAATAACGATTCACCCCAACTCACATTCACAACTATCAGCTGTTAGTTACTGCCCGTTTCTCTTAATTTTCCCAAGGCCCAACTAATGAGTCGTATATATATCAGTTGCAGTCATGCGGCCCAAGCCCATAAAGTATTAACATCTCTTGTGCTCAATTTCATTTGTTAATATCCGGGTAAACCCAACCCATTGCCTCTTTGCAATTCAATCGACGTACAATCTCGAGCAACAATCAGGCAGTCTCTCACTCTCTCTCAAACTTGAATCAGATCTGGATTAGCTTCCTAATCACCTCAATTGTACTCTCGCTTCTCGTCATACAGTAACTGCTAATACTCCCTTCGTCCCAAATTACTTGTGTCCTTTAATTTTTACGTATATTTTAAGATGCATTGATCATTTCATTTATTATTTTTTAAATTTTATTTTTATAAATAAAAATTTAAATTTAAAAAATAATAAACGAACTAAGTGGTAAATGTTCCTTAAAATAAATTGTGAGTATTTTGATAGGATAATTTCATAAATTATCATTTTAATCTTCTCAGGAAAAAAGTTTTGAAAAATAGATAATAATAAAACTATTCCAAAGCCAAAAGAGAGTGGCTAAAACCTCACTAATCAATTTTATAAATGGAGCCAATCTTACTAGTGTCAAACGATACCGGTTCATTTCCCGATCACAAGCTAGTGCCATGGATTAGCTGGGACGATTGGCGCTTCGTCAGAGACGGCCTTTTCTCTTCTTCTCCCAGTTCATCTCTCCGCAGAGTAGTATTCAATTGCTCCAAGCTCGTTGCTATTTTATTTCTTTAATTGTGTCAAAAATCATTTGCTTTTTGTGTAGGTTTGTGCGTGGCGAAGTAGGGGATGTATTCCGGTTGTTGTCGAAGTTACGGCTTCGATTATCGAGATTCAACACAAGGATCCTTTCTTTAGGTACATTTCAATTTTTCTTTTTCTTTTTTCCAATTGATTACTGACGCACACGGCAGGAGTCGAACTCCTGACCTCCGCAAGGGGGACAAAAGCTCAACCACTGCACCAACACTTTGTTGGCTTCAATTTTTCTTTTGCTTATGTCAATAAATAAGTTAATATAATCTAACCTAAATTTATCACCTATTTCCGGATTAAGTATAAGCTTGTTAATTAGATTGTTAATTAGTATGCCAATAAACAAGTTAATATAATCGAACCTGTAAATTATCATCTAAGTATAAGCTTGTTAATTAGAGAGAGTGAATTTTTAAACCATGATAAGGTAATGTATGAAAATTAAGATATATGTTGATATGCATGATTGATTATGTTTGTGGCTTACGTAGGGATGATGTTTCCGAAAACTTGTTGCATTCGGAGGAGATGTTGGCTATGTTATATAGTATGACAATTATGAGGTACAAGCTCTTGAAATTATTGTTTTCGATATCTAAATGTATTTAAGTGGGATACTTTATAGTTTGATTGAGTAGCTGACGAGGTATACATCTAAAAGATATGTAGTAGCATTGTTGGGAGGAATTTTTGAGACTTTTGTAGTTTTTTTATCCAATGTCTTAAGGTTTATAAACAACATGATGTAATTAATAAAATAATGATATTATGAATATATCTAGAGGTATATATTGCCTTGTAAAAATTCATATAATGTTTTTAAATTATTTGAAGGCGAGTACTTGTTATTGTTGGAAACTCACATGATGTCCTAAATTATTGAAGAGCTTGACATGATTAGTAAATGGTATTTTTTGTTTAGAATCTGTTTGCAATAGCTTTGACACATTATTCAAGTTGTATTTTTTTTTTATGTTCCTATATGTTGAGCTTCAAAATATTTATCTATACATTTGCATTTCAATTGTGAAGACTTGTGAATGGTGTTGTGGAAAAGACGCGTAAGAAGACTGAGGTTTCAATTGGGGAAGCAGCCGATGAACTTGGCATTCCACGTATGCTAATAGATGTTCGTCATGGTGAGGAATCCTTTTTATATCCAATATTGCTACAATCTAGACCTTCTACTTTAGCAGAAGTATCTCCTATCTCTTTTTTGTTTGTTCCTCTTAATGTAATGCTTTAATGTTATCGGTAATATAAAGCTATGTTTTTCTCGACACCCTTGAAGATGGTTTTGTTTATTCACCTTGATTTTTATGGTGTATAATAACTTCAATTGGTTCTCTATATCGTAGAGTGTTCACATCGTGATCTGCCATCTCTGCGGCTTGTTCGACTTGCTGCTTCTAAGGTAAATTAGTGTATAGTTTGATGGACTAAATTATCTTATTTGATCAAGTAAATATTATTTGTGTCTTCGCGAAATATTGTTTATTGTCATATGCTATTTTTACAAACCAGTCCTTGCACTGTGACTCAGTGGTCTTGCATAAAAAGAGGAATAACTTATGAGGCTTGTAAGCGTTCTTTGTTGGGCGGCCATCTCTTCCACTATTTTAAATATTCTTTAGCAATTTTTTTTGATAATTCATTTACTTATAAGTGATGCGAAATGGAAGTGAACTATATATATTATTCAGGCTGTCATATATTATTTGCTAATTGCTCT
>PHNY01033976.1:4551-20144 GCA_003724115.2 Anethum foeniculum | reverse complement strand
ATCGCAGTAATTAAGATTGAATAAATTATAAATGAATAATCAATAGAACATTAACATTAATAATCCAAATGTCTTACATCAAAAACATAATAGTGTTGTCTCTAGGGCACAAACACTAACAGGTGTTTATGAAGATAAAGTAAAGACACCTTTTAAACAATACAAATCATTTCAATGTCATTTATTTTAGTTGAATTTTCTAAATTCAATATCTTCCATAGACGAATTTAATCTTCTATATTTTGTTTATGGACATTTTATTACGAATAAAATTAATATTAGAGTCTATATTAACAAAAAATATTAATTTATTATATGAGTATGATATATATAGTAGAATCTCTATATAATAATACTTTATATAGTAATAACTTATCAACACGATCATCTTATTGTTTTATCCAAAATATTTTCATTTTATCGAGCACTTTGAAACTTCCTGATTTATGATATACTCCTTTCGTCTCTCTCATTTCTTTACATTTCGGAGAGAGTGTCCAACACGCATTTTAAGGTAAAGTATAGTTCTGTAACTTTTTATTACAATTTTATGTTTTTAAATAAAAATTGGATGTTTAATTTTTTATTCAGAAAAGAAAAATTTTAAAAATAAGTTACGGAGGTATGCTTTAGATGCACCTTAAAATGCGTTTCGGACACTCTCTCCAAAATGTAAAGAAATGAAAAGGATGGAGGGAGTAACTTTTAAGTTCATGTATTTAAGATATATAATAAAATATAAATTTATATGTTAACAAATACTAAAGAATAAATTCGCTATAGTAATATTTATTTTCAGTCACAAGGATATTGTGTATAATCTAAATAGTTATAGTAAAAAACTTACTCTATATTGAAAGTTGCAAAGAAATCTGAAATATAAATATAATGATGATGAATTTAGTCTGCCTTGTATTATTTATCGACAAAAACAATATAGTTAGACAAAATGAATAATTTATATTAATATTTAAGAAAAATGTGAGAAAAATAAGATAGAACAAATACTAATTTGCAACGTAACAACATTAAGGGAAAATGAGTAAGTATTTGAGAGGTAAAATAAAAATATAAAAAGGAACAAAATAATTAAATAATATTTATATGAGCGAGTGGGAGAGAAAGAGGAATAGAAAGTAAAAGTGGAGGACAAAATAATAGTAATAATTTTGTGCAAAGTGGGAAGGGAGAGAAAAGGGAAAACAAATAATAATTAATGAAAGGAGGACAGAGAGGGAATTTTTGGAGGGAAATAGGGATAATGATTTTACTTTTTTTTTGACATAAAAATGATTTTTATTATTTCAAATAATGTATCATTACAGCTTGAAGACTAACACTCCTGTTAATCACTCGACCTGGATATGAACATGACTCCTTCGCCAGATAGTGAGCAGCCATGTTTACTTTAGTATAAGATATATATAGACTCTCCTAAATAATTTTAAATTCATATTTCATAAAAAAAATTTATTTTAATGTCAAAATTTAAGGATGAATTTTATAAAAATTTATAATTAAAATTTTAACAAAATACTAATTTGATTTCAGAGTAAAATTATTTGAATAAAATTTGATTTTATAATAAAATTACTTTGCCCAATCAGGTTAATTTTTAACAAAAATATTTTTTAAAAAATTGTTATAAGTGTAACTTTTAGTTAACATTTAACTTACATTCAAAATTTGGCGAATTTAACCACAAAAAATGAAATAAAATAATTAGAGTCAGAGGGAGTGATATATACAATTTGTATAAAAAAATTTGGATTAATAATTTTAATGTAAGATTCATTTCTACGTAAAAGAACATTAAGATTTATCTTCTGATAAAATTATCTTCAAAAAAATATAAGTCTATACATAATAAAATCCCGATACATTAATAGTTGATATTAAATTTTTATTTAATTTAAAAACTTATTAATTAATTGTTAAATTAATAATTTTTAATTTATAAAAATAATTCGATATGGAACAAAGTTAAATTTTAATTATATAATATAAATAAAACCAACTATACTAATTTTTGTATTATACCAAATTCAATGTATATTTATTACGAATTCAGTGTAAATCGATAATAATTACTCCCTCTATTTTTTTATTTGACATTTTGACTTTTGACATACATCTTTAAGTACTTTGACCGGATAGTAAAAGAAACTATTTTTGATTAATTTTTTTCTGAATTAAAGTTTAATTATTTATTTTTATTCACAAAAAAATTAAAAAATAATAATTTTTAGTGTGTGGTCAAAGAACTTAAAAATGTGGGCCAAAAGTCAAAGAGTAAAATAAAAAATATAGAAAATTGTATATATATATATATATATATGTTAATTTGAATTTTAAAAACAATGACAAAATAATGTTAAATACCAAATGATGCATCATATGTTTTTTTCTTGAAAAGCATAAATCTTATTAAACTCTAAAGAGCAGAACATGGTTTGAGGCCATTACATACAGTGCACCCAAATACTGAACCATACCACTCTTAAAACACAAAAACATTAATGAAGCAAAGCCAATGGACTTTGAGTAACCGAACTACTAAACACAACACCAACAATCAACAAATTGGCATTATGGGACACACACAAGACATTGTACTCGCTCCTTTAATCGCATGCAACCTGACCAGGAGCATCAACCTGCTGCATTACTTCATCTACCACTTCGACTTCATCCACTTCCGCCTCATCCACCACAATCTCCTGGAGGTCCTCTTCCAGCACTAGCACAAACTGTTCTTCACTCGGACCTAAGCCCAAATCATGATTCCACAGCTCCCTGACTCTACTAAACAAGTTACTAAAGATGACCATTCTATCATAACGTGATGCACCATACCAAGCAATATAACGAGCCAAAGCGTTAGCATTTCCATCCACCAATCCTGGCATTATTATATTGTTATCGTCATCCTTCCTTGTATTTAACTGTCTAACCATGAATTCATTTTCCTGGGGAACCCCATTTAACAATGAATCAGCCCATTCCCAGAAACCACCCACATGATCTGTCTCCAAAATCAGAGCATCATAGCCATCAAAAAACGCCTTAACTAGCCCTTGATGCATAGTATACAATTCATTTATACATCTTTTTTCTATTCTTAAAGACCCTCCGTATAACCTCAGAATCTTACCACGATGATTCCTTATTACCACTCCAATGCCTGTTTTATTTTCGTTAGGAAGCACCTCTTCTGAGAAGAAACCATGGATATTAACCTTGACTACACCCTGGGGAGGTAATCTCCACCTTACTACTGGTAAATCCATAATTAGTGATACTAATATTGAGAAGTCTAAATGGCTACATTAAAAAGAAGTGAGCCATTTATATCTACATGGGATTATCAAGACTGTTGCATTACCCATGAATGAACCCTAGAAACTACAAACCAAACGTTGTTGTAATCTCTTCGCAAGAAAAGTAGAAAACGAGGCAACTCTTTAGGCATATTATGACGTTTAACATATCAAGAACTATGCATCTGTACCAAGAAAATGACTAGAGCCCAAACCACACAAACCAAAATAACTAAACCCAAAGTGTTGGAGCCAAAAATTTTAGGCCCAAAAAGCCCAACTTATTACTGCACTATCTAATTGAACCAACCTTGGATAGTTTTTGATCTATTACGACCTTGTTTAGCAAGGTCATCAGCCCCTAAATTTAATGCTCTCGAAATATGTTTGAAGTGAAGATTTGGTTTTTGAATCCATTCTTTTGTCAAAGGATCCACCATAGAGTTACAGACCAGGTGGTTCATTCTGATTTTAGAAATGCAAGCCAGTGCTTCTTCACTATCCGAATAAAAGATGCAGTATTGCCTTCGAATAAACATCTATTCATGTTTAACCACAAGGCCCATAAAGTAGCTGCAATAACAACTCCCCAACCTTCCTTAATTGAGTGTTTGTTGAACTAAGCCAACCATGACCAGACCTTAAAACTAGAGAATATTTGTAGATTACTACTAATTCCCCACCAATTAAAAATAGCTACCCAAACTTTTTTTGCAAAATCACATCCCCATAAGATGTGTTCCTGATCTTCATATGAATGATGACAAATTTTGCAGTAGATATCCAGAGCATTATTCCCTAGTCTTAAAGATAAGAAAAGTTTTGAGGGTAAGACCTTATGTTCAATTTTCCAAAGAAAAAATTGAACTTTAGGGGGGAATCTTGAGTTTCCAAATTATCTTCCAGGCTTCTCGCGAACTTTGTGAATTTTGAGCCAATAGGAAACTGGTACCTTTAGCTGTGGAATATGGATTATTAGAAGGAATCCATTACAGCTGGTCGCACCCTACAGAAAGGACAATATTATTCATAATATCGTTGACCTTAACAACCTCCTCCAACTCCCAAGCTCTCAAATCTCTTTGCCACAGCAAATCTGAAGTAGTATTTCTGCAGAACCAAGTTGTCTTAAAGTCCTTGACTGAGTATAACTTCAAGTTTGATAACTCGTATAGCCTTTGGAATATGTTGCACAGTTTATGAGACCCCAGCCATATGTCCTTCCAAAACAAAACATCACTACCATATTTGATGATCCATTTAAAATTGCAGAAAGACAACATATTGTTAAATTCTACCCCTTCATTTGCACTTAGAATGCTACTGATCATTCCAGAGACTTTTTTCCTAGGTAAGGAATCCTCAAGTCCCTTCAAGAGGGAGCAGTCATATTTACCTTTGATTAATTTATTATAACTTTGATTTCTATTAGAAATCCACTTGAACCACCATTTTTCTAATAATGCCTGATTCTTGACTTTGAGTGGAACCAAATTCAATCCTCCCTTCTCTTTAGGAAGAAGTAAAGTGTTCCAATTCAGGAGATGAATTTTAAGTTTTCTTGATCCATCATCTAAAAATTTCCCCACAAAAAACTTCTCCTTAACGATTTTAATTTTTGACAAATACTTGCTGGAATAACAAACACAGAAACCAATATGTTGGTAAACTATCCAACACTGCTTTGAGAAGAACAAACCTTCCCGCCATGTTAAGATTAGAACATTTCCAAACAGCTAATTTCTTATCCACCTTACAAATTAACAGATCCCAGAACTACTTTCTCTTTGAAGATGAACCTATAGTTATCCCTAGGTAAGAGAAAGGCCACTCTCCAATTTCACATCCCAAGATCAAAGAACCCTGTTGCTGTAAATTCGTGCCTGCTCCCTTAGAGTATAGTTTGTTATTTGAAAAATTTATCTTCAATCCTGACAGTAATTGGAAACACAACATGATGTGTTTAATTACTTTAATGAATTCCACATCATTGTTGAGAAAATTGAGAGTGTCATCTACAAATTGAACATGAGAAACCACACAATCATTGCCAGCTAAATTGATACCTCTCATTTTGTTTGCCTGGACTGCATTCTGAATCATAGTACTTAGTACCTCCACAACAAGATTGAACAGAAGAGGAGATAAGGAATCCCCTTGCCTTAGACCACATAATGGAGAAAACTCATTCGTAGGAGACCCATTGACTAAAATCGACATTCGTGCCGAAGAGTAATACCATTTGATCCAGCTTATGAAGTTTGAGCCCAACCTCACTCTTCCCAACACATCAAATAGAAATTGCCAACTCACAGAATCGAAAGCTTTTTTAAAATTTTATCTTCAAAACTAGTCCTTGTGCTTTCCCTGTTTTAAGACTGTGGCATACTTCATTAACAATTAAAATACTTTCCGATGCTTGTCTGCCTCGCATAAACCTAAATTGATGATTATTAATCAACTTATGCATAACAGTGTTTAGCCTTTCTGCAAGCATTCTAGTGAACAACTTAGGGATTGAATTAATCAAACTTATGGGACGAAAATCTGACACTAACTTTGGCTGCTCGATCTTGGGAATTAAGGCAATAAAGCTGAGTTGAGACCCTTAGGAAAAGTGCCATCTTTAACAAAAATTTTAAAACAAGCCATCACCTCATCTTTAACTTCATTCCAAATAGATTTAATACATCCCATATTAAATCTGTCAAGACCCAACGCCTTGTCAGATGATGAAATCTTTAGGATATATTCCACTTCATCCAAGGTGATCTCTCTTTCCAGCCAGCTTGTTTCCTCAGCATTAATGGATTTTAAACTCAAAGAGCCTAGTCTCAATGTTATATAGGCCTTAACTTTATCAAAAATATTTGAAAAATGTTCAAAGAAAGCGTTCTTAAGGAGAACAGGAGATGACACCCAAGAATTATGCCAATAAATCTTAAGGATAAAATTCCTACATCTCCCCCTTTGAATGCATTGCTGGTGAAATTTTGTGTTACGATCCCCTTTCGCAGTCCAACTAATTCTTGCTCGTTGTTTAAGCATTGAAACCTTGTGGTCATATAATTCCTCTAGAGAACTACTTAACCCTGGTAGATCAGACGCAATGCCATGACTTTCATCTATCTCTTTTATACAGGCCTCCACTTCCTTGATCTTAATGTCGATGTTGTTGTAGCTCTGTTTCGACCAATTCCTTATTAGATACCTGGCATTCTTAAGAGTAATGTGAATGTTGGAGGATTCACTACTCTTTAACCTATCTTTCAACCATTGCAATAAGACCTCATCATTTAACCAAGAGTTAAAAATCTTGAAAGGAATTGGACCCTAATTCGTTTCGAGCTTTGTCAACCAAAGAGCTTTATGGTCTGATTTCTTTCTGTTCAATGCTTTTAAACTCCAAACTCCAGAGCTCCACCAATTATCATTCACAAAAACTCTATCAAGTCTGCTTTTTTTTCCCCTAACAGACCATACCAAGTGAAGCAGCTATCTTCTAAAGATAATTCCAGTAGATTCGTATTGTCTATTAAATTATTAGAACCAGAAACGTCAATACGCCTATAAACACAATTCGCTCTTTCCGAGTCATCTATTATACTATTAAAATCACCTATGTTGCAAATGTTGACATCTACCAATGACAGCACCATCTATAAAATCACTGCCCAAAGATTATGCTTTGCCTGTAGTTCTTGTGGACTGTAGACATTAACAATATAGAATTCAATGTCATCTGAAATGCACTTTAGTTTGCATCTTATCCAATTATCCTCCTTCAATACCTCCAATAAATTAAACATGGACTTATCCCAAACACACAATAAACCCCCCGATAAGCCTCTAGCTAGAACATCAACCCAATCCAGGTAATTTGATCTCCATAATTGTGCTACTGAGAAGATGTCCCACAAGTTACATTTCGTTTCCTGAAGACACAAAAAATTAATTTTGTTCTCCAACACCTGATCCTTAATCATCCTTCCAGAGATACCACTACATGCTCCACGAACATTCCAAGATAGCAATGATAAATTCTTCATGCGAAAACTTATACTAATGAGAAGAATAAATACAATGCCCAGATTTCTCCACCATCCAATTTTTGTAAAAGTTATTCGATACCCTCTTCTCTACCTCCCAAAACTTCAAGACCCATTATAATATCCCGAAATTTTTAGAATAATAATAATAGAAAAAAAGGATTTAATATTAGATAATTATTATGAATTTAAAATTGAATTAGACTAATGGGCCTAAAATTTGGATCGGGTTTTTATATGGATAATTTGTAGGTCTGGAATTAGGGTCTCGTAGCTTTATATATACGTCATATTCGTTTTCTCCATCTATATTATAAAAATTCGTAGGTCTTTTTCTCATACAAATCAGCAATCTTGTAAAATTCGTAGTAAATTCATCGTAAGTCGGAATTCGTTGATTCTAATCTTTTCGGAAAGGTCTTTTCGTTCTCTACAACTTTCGTGTTTTGTGCTTTCTAAGAAAACATTGTCTAGAGGGTCAAAAGGGTAAAAATAGTTCTGGTCAGATTCGAGGTAAGTTTCCGATTGATCTTTCTAGTACTTTTAGAATTATATGTTATGTGTGTATATTTGTTTATCAAAATACGGGCTAAGCGATGATACATTTGAAAGTATTATGTGTTATAGTATACGTATTGTTGTATCTACGTGGTGTTTAGACGATAATTTTGGATCTTTGATTTATGCCATGGTTTATGAAAATATCGAATAAGAACATAGGACCGTGGTCACCGGGTGGTAGTGACAGTTTTCTGAAAATTTAGGACCGTTATCACGGGGTTATAGTGGTCGTGGCATGAATTATGGATTTTGAATTATTGTTGTTATGCGATTATCTGTATTGTATGTATCAAATAAGAATATGAATGTGCATCGAAAGTGTTTGTTTCGTATATCATTTCGTATAGATTATCGTATTTTGTTATATGTGTATATGTTGTTTTTCCCTGCTAGCTGGATCGATTGGTTTCTTGCTGGGCTGTGTAGCTCATTACTTACAAATTTCAGGTGTCTTCTAAGATCGAGTTTGATAGCGTTAGAGTTCGAGGACTTTAGGATTGGAGTAGATTGACCTTTGGATTTCCGTTAGCTGCGCATTTGTAATAGTTATCGTTGTAATAGAATTTTGGGTTGAGAAATTGTATTTTATTTTAGTTTTGATTTAGAATTAATAGTCCGAAAAGTCGGGCTGTTACACCCATATTAACAGCAGAGTCAATGATTGCTGTTGCTTCAACCAAATTTTTTCCATGCTCAATATTGGAAATACTACTGCCAATCTTTGCATGTTTGCCACCCTGCGAAGAAGCAATTTGAGCCATCCCACTTTTACTTTTTCCCTAAAGTTTATTTTGCAACCTCGAGCTTAACTTGAAATCAAACGGAGGTCTACCCCTAGTAGCTCCTAATTCAAATTTCTTGATATTTTTACACACAGATGAATGAGAAACTGTTCTAAAATCACAACTGTCATTTTCCACCATACAGTTACTATTCCATTGAGGTAAAAAATCTGATGAATTATCCAAGGTGTTTTCCTTAGCCTCCCTAAACTTCCATAATGGACTAACATAATTTTTGTCAGTAGAAAGGTCCTTTCCCAGAAATATGTTATTATCTTACGAAAGTAATGTCTCCAAAGAAGATTCTAGAACAACTGTTTCATTAACAGAATCCATCTCTGATTTATCATCTCTATTTATCAAAGATAGCTTTCCCTCGACAGGATTTTCAATTACCCTATTCCTTCTCCACACTCCTATACAACCCTCAACCCTATGACAAAATGTATCAATCTCATGATTCTTATCAATGGACCCTGGACATAATGCCTGACTTAACACCCTAGAAGCATCACTTAAATCCTTATTCTCTTCTTTAGGCTCATCTACCAAAAAATCATTCCTGCTTACCATATTCCTAGATAAACTTTTGGATGTATTGTCAGCAAGTCTTAAATTAGAAGAAAACCAAGGAAACTCCAATTCCTTGAAGGTGATTTCGTAGTTTTCCCCATTGACCAATACTAAAAACTTCTCATCAATCTTATCTAATCTTTTGGAGAAACAAGTAATTCGAGGGTTAAAAATTTCCAGCCTTTGCTCATCTTGATAAGACCAGGATATCCATTCACCCAATTGACTTGTAAATGCTTTTATGTTCTCTTCTAACCAAGCATTCAGAGGAAGTCCTAGACACTCTATTTCCACCGCTCTAGGAACTAAGTAATCTTCTGAATCATACTTCTTGACTTTTATGAAATGATTCCTTAGCAACTCTAACTCTTCTTCCAACCATTCTTCGCCCACTCCCTTGTTAACCAACACCGTGAAACAATTTATTTTTAACACTTTAACTTCCTCTAAACCTTTAAGATTTAACTCTTCCCTTATTTCAACCGCATCCACTATATTCCTTGAATAACAATGAAGACTCTTCTGTAGAGTAATCACTAAATCCTCATTGATCTCTGCCTCCACAAACGAAAATATATTATTCAATGATCTGTCCTTCCTGTCTGTAAGCTTACTGTCTGTGACTTCAACTTTCTTTTTGGAAAGAAAATTGGACATTCTCTCCTGAACCACTAGTATCCTTTTTGGAAGCATCATTAATAGATAACCTTAAAATTTTCCCTAACCCCTTGAACTGCTTGACATTTGAAATAATTTTATCAGCTTCTGATTCCGAAATTGTTTTCACAAAGCCAAATCTATTATTCTTTTTATCCTTCTAAGAATAATATCCTTAATAGTTCCACACCTTTTGAAAAGATCCCACATATCCCTAGCCATCACAGCATCTACTATCTTTGAAATGATTATAAAACACTCCTGATTAAGATTTGTTTTAACATGACTTTTCTTGTGTTTTACCACTTGCCACTCCTTTTCATTCCTCAAGCTGAGCTCTTTAACCACCCCATAAAAAGATTTTTTCTGCTGCACCTTAGTCTGACCCTTAACATCCTTTTCATTCAACGGTACACCCTTCCATTCACTAAAATCTCTTCTTCTCAGGCCCCTCCAATGAATTTGATTGAGTGCGTCGTTAATGGCGATTAAGTTACCATCCTTAATTTTTACTAATATTTGCTTATCCACTAGATCCTTGTTGGCTTGGATGAAACTTAGTAGTATCTTCTCATCGTAACCCGCTTTATCATGGCCTTCTAAAGTCCAATCAGCAACCACAACTCCTGATTAATTCTTTATGCATCATATGTGAAGAATTAATCGAGCATCAACAGCTAATAATTTTTTGATGCAGCTGTAAAGTAACGCCAACGGAATAAGAAAGTTTTAATCGAGCATTAACAGCTAATGATTTTTTGATGCAGCTGTAAAGTAACGCCAACAGAATAAGAAAGTTTAGGATTAAATTTCGAGTAAATTTAAATTTTAAGAAAAATAGAGAACGAAAATATTATATATTTTATAACTGCAATAGATTTTTTATAATTATGAAATTTTTTTAATCATGATATTATGGAATTCATATATCTAAATTGAAATTTTCAATAAGTTATGAAAAATTTATTTTCAAGAGCAAATTTTTTATTCTAAAAAATATGAAAAATTGAAATTACCCACTTTAATTTTCTTTCTTGCGGTTTATTGTGCATGCAAGGAAGTTTTTATCTTTTTTATGCTTCATTTGCTTTGTAAATAAGAAGTTGACTAACATTTTCCTAAGTTATTTTATTATTATATAATCGAAATTAATCATTTTTCACACTAGCTCAAATCATGATCGTAAAAAAAATATTATTTTTAATAGATTATTAATTTAACGAATGTTAATTTAAAAAAGTTGTACCATAAATCCATAATATATATTGGTCAGAAATCATGTAATAATATCTATGAGTACATATTAAAAGTAGAAATAACTCCTGGAACTTGGTACAAGAACATTATGTAAGCTCGTGTTATTATCTCAAATCACACCATGAAATCCAGTGTTTAGGGAACACTACTATGAGGACATGGGAAACACGGGGAGACACCAATTTAAGTATTCAACACATTCTCCAACAAGTTATCCGCATGGAGAGGGAGTAATTATTGGTCAAAATAATATGGATTTGCAAATATGAAAATGCAAATAAAATGATTATGACATGGCATGATGTAATAATTACTATAATTAGCAACTGTATTTTACTAGTAGTTTTTAGAAATTAAACTAACCAATAAACTTTATCTATCTTAAAGACAAAACCTTTAGCTCTATTAATATAGTTTTAACATTATTCTGAGTGTTGTTTATCATATCAGTTTGACGAGTCCTAAAATAATTTTTTGAAACATGCAATTTGTGTGCGATTCTAATATTAAGATAAAAAGAAAAATTACTAATTTTATGTTTTCATTACTAAGGTTATGATTCGGTTTTCTTTTTCTGTATGTGAAACAATACTTTAATCGTCTTATACGATTTTAAAATATACTGATAAGTATACATCGAGGACTCGGCACGCATTTTAACGCTCATTTCTAACATAACTTCATAAATTATTTTAAATTATATTTTTTCTAAATAAAAATTTAACATTTGAAGTTTAATTAAAAAAAATTAAAAATAAATTACGAAAATATACTATATATTCGTTTTAAAGTGGGTGTCGAATATTGAAAAAAATATGTATAACAATTATTTTTATTATTACTCCCGTAAGAAAAATCCCAAAAATTAATATAATAAAAAAGCATTACGGACTCGCTACTTGGCTAGTAGAAAATGGAAGTTAAAAAAGATTGAGAACGAGTGACCCTAGCAGACAGTGCAATTGTGCAAAGAAGTTTTCAAGTCAAATCTCGGCGAGAGAGAGGAGGGAGAGAGACGAGAAGAAGAGAAAACTAGTTGAAAAGATTCTCTTCCTCCATCTGATAGAGATTATTGAAGCAAGTGGATGTTCACTCTCTTGTCGTCTACAATCTGATATAACAATTCCAACAAAATGGAAGGTATGGATAGCTCTATTAACCCGAAAGAAGCAGCATGTTTCATTTTTTTGATTTATGATTTTATGTAGCCTATCAGAATCCAGTTAGGTTGCTTACATCTATGTATAGAATCTTAACTTCAATCTTACATGCTTAAGAATTGCATTAGTTTATTACATTTACTTAACGAAATGTCAAGGCAACTTTCGTTTCATGTAGAGCACAAAAGTCATTGCTCATCTGTTAGCTTGTTTACGTCTATGCTGCCCTGTGAATTGTTATGTATACATTAGTTAGCAGCAATCTTTTTATAGATTTAAGATTTGAAATATTTCTAATGTTGTTTCTAGTTATATAGGAAAAGGGAATTTGAAGTGGAGTTAAATTTATCTAATGTTGGTAATTCTTCATGGCATCTTGAAGGTAATGTTGACATTTGACAATCATCTGCTTGACTGCTTGTGTAATATTATGCAATGTATCTGGCAGGTGGATCCACTGATCAGGAATCAATACTGTCTGGGACGAACAATTCCAGTACTTCCTCGCGCAATAGGTCTCATAAATGCAAGGAATTTCTGTGTGGATTTGTTGACAGTGCCATCTTGAGTGCAAACCTCAAGAAATGGCTTGAAGAACTTGGGGGACATAATACTCCCGCCTTTGAAGTTCCGTTTGAGTTGATAGATCTTCAAAAGTTTGGTTATGCACTGGAAGGGGTTTCTTTCCGGCAGCTAATTAGGATGCCTAGTGGCTTTTATGCATCAACTTCGGGTGCTGTTGAAGCAGCTACCTATCTTGCTATTGAAGATTTCTTACATGCAAGTGTGAAGGGCTTGTGGGAGGCATTTTGGAGTCAGGATGAGCCTATGCCTTTTTACATTACCTGTGTTGATGATGCAAATTTGAAATTTTATCAAGTTGAAAAGGCTATTGCTAATGGAAAACTAGGAGGCTTATGTGCCCCAGGTATATTGCTGAACAATCCTAGGCATCCACATGGGAAGTGGGACGATATCCTTCAATTAGCACTTGTAAGGCCAAATATTAGAAGCCTTCAGGAGGAGAGTGACCATAAGCCTTCTCTCCCTATTATAGGCGAGGCACTATTTTATGCTCTTCGAATTTTACTGTCAAGAAGCCTCAGTAGTTCAAATACATCTCTTACTGTAAATTCAGTTTTTGTTCTTCTTGTTGATTCTCAATATGGAGGGGTGCTAAAAGTTGAAGGAGATTTGAGCAAGTTAAAGTTTGGTTCAAGTAATGTGTATGAATGTGCTGCTAACTGGATAAAAGATTATTCACAAATTGCAGTTTCCCCTATTAATAGGATCTGGAATGACCTTGGCAATGCCAACTGGGGAGATATTGGTGCTCTGCAATTACTTTTTGCGACATTCCATTCAATACTACAATTTGCAGGAACGCCCACAAACTCAATTGAAGATTTAGCTGCTGATCACAGCTCCCGCCTTCAAATAAGAAGAGCTGAGAGGCAGTCGGGAGATACTAGAATAAATGGCATGGGTCTACTTGAGTTGCAGCAGCACACTCAGCGCACTGTTTCGCCTGAAATTGTTGAAGAGGAATCCAAGAATTTGGATTCGGAGAAGCTGGTGAAACTAGAGGTAGGTTCTGTTCTATGGTTGGAGGATTCAAACCGACAGAAGGGTTATGTCGTCAATAAAATTCTAAGCAATGAAGCAACTCCTTTTTATATTGCTTCTCCGGTTGAAGATCAGGGAAAGGCCCTGTTTTTATATGTTGGTTCACATCCAATTCACATGGAATCAGCACTGGAAGATATGAAGTTATGGTATCAAGTTCAGAGGCAAACTAAGATATTGTGTATTATGAAACAGAAAGGCTTATCCAGCAAGTATTTGCCGCATTTGAGTGCATCTGGCAGGATGGTTCACCCTGGTCAATGTCAGAGGCCAGCCTCAGGTGGAAATTGCAGCCACCCTTGGTGTGGGACCCAAATTCTTGTGACTAGCCCTGTAGGCAGAAGTGTTGCTGACCTGATGGCAGATGGTCAGTTTGGTCAAGAAGAGACCGTCAGATGTTGTCACGATTGTTTGTCTGCCCTTTCAGCTGCTGCTTCCGCTGGAATCCGACATGGAGACCTTAGGCCTGAAAATGTCATTTCTGTAAGTACTGGTCTTGGACAGCCTCATTTTGTCCTCATAGGTTGGGGGCATGCCATACTGGAAGACAGGGATCGCGCCGCAATGAGCCTTCACTTCTCATCTACATATGCCCTCCAGGAAGGAAAGTTATGCTCAGCATCCGACGCAGAGAGCCTTGTATATCTGCTTTACTTTTGTTCTGGCGGTGAATTACCTGAACTGGATTCTGTTGAGGGGGCACTGCAGTGGAGAGAAACCTCGTGGTCAAAAAGGATCATCCCACAGAGGCTTGGGAACATTTCAGCAGTAGTCAAAGCTTTTGCTGATTATGTTGACAGTCTTTGTGGGACTCCATATCCAATGAATTATGAAAATTGGCTAAAACGATTAAAGAAACATATTAACGAAGAAGGATGTGATAAAGAAACTGGCACTTTGAGTTAATATTATTTCACTTATCACCCCCGTAAGCGTGATTTACTTAACATCCAAATAGTCACCATCTACTGTACCTGCATAAACACTAAGGCTATATTCAACTCCTTAGCATTTTTGGTATAGTACACTGGGCAGTTTTCATTAATAGTACAGGTATTCAAAATGTTTCAAGTGGCACTCTGCTGACAGTCCCAAATGAAGTGGTGCTCTAGGGACTTATTTTTTTAAAAAAAAATTTCCCGCTTTCTGCCTTGGTCGAAACCTGTTTTTTCCTGAAGAAATACTAATTTGAGGTGACATGTTCGGGGTGCTACCTTAAATTGGAAAATTAATATTTATGTAAAAAAAATTTTTACCCCAAAGTACGGTAAATGTTTTTTGAGAATTATATATATATATATATATATATATATATATATATATATATTAAATCAATTACATATGTATGGTTTTGAGACTTCCAAAAATGCTTCCCGAATATGTAATGTGCAAAAGTTTCGACGATGATTGATTTTCATGAATTATAAAAACATTGCTAATGAATTTTTAAAATTTTTTTTTTGCTCTACGTAGTAGTACGTTTACAGTACTAGCAGTGGGAAAAATCACCTAAAAAATTAAATCATCGAAATAGGTTTTTAAAATCCCCGAAATTGAACCCTTAATATATAGGGTTACTAAATTTTCTGTTTAAAATTTTAAATTTCG